>ML994736.1:134761-237972 GCA_010093925.1 Zopfia rhizophila CBS 207.26 | reverse complement strand
CTTTTAGGTGAAGTGAAAACTATATCAAAGCTATAACCAAGGGGATAGTCGCCTGTAACCTGGAGCTGCTCCTCGACTTCAACCGCCCTGTGTACTCGGACCTCGAAATAATTGCCTGCGGCAGCTACCGAATAAAATCTGACTTGATCAAAAAAGGTATTGATATAATCCGTTTCCTTCATGAAGAGATACATATTATACAGAGCTTGATTAGCCGTAATTAAATTCTGTTTTTTGGCAACCTCAATATCGTCTCTCTTGCCTTTCACCTCGACTGAGAAAAAAGGGAAAGCGCGCTCACAACTGTCGTCTACAACTCCTTCCGGGCACATATGCGTTCTCAAAGATCGTAATTCTGGAAGATATTTTTCGTTCTTAATTAAGGATATTGTTCTAAAGGCAACCGCCAAATCCGGTACCGGCTCAACAATTTCGACGGATCGATCCTTAGTAGGCACAGGTTTGGCTATCCATGGTACCTCACAGACGTAATCGAGTATAGAGTCAAGATGACAACGATCAATGAGGTCCATCATGATAGTTCGCTGAAAGAGCGCTTCATGCGAGAGCTGGCATTTTAGCAGATCAGACTTCCATCTTTCCTCTTCTTCCGTCCAAGAAGCACGGGTCGAAATGTCCTCAAGACGATATAGGATTTTCCGTTTGATGTTGACTATATCAGCATCATCCTCTAGCTTTTTGACATCAATATTACGCTCAAGGAGAGCGTCATATATCAAATTTGAATCTGACTTCACACGGGTGATTTTGGGCCGTTCTTTAGCTGTTCTTGATTGCGCCTTTCCGCTGACTCTCTGATTTATCGACAATCTGTTTGATGATGGGATCGGTGTGCTTCTCGTTGAGTCCATGTCGCTGTTGTGGGGTTCCCTAACTCCACGGCTGCTATACCAGTTTGCAATATTTTCAGTGTCGCTAGATTCCAAGATATCACTAGCAACAGAAGCTGGGAATGTAGCTTCTCCATTTATTTGATTCGCCCAGGACACCACAGGTTCCAACTAATGCATAAGTAAGTATTCTCCGTTCATTTGCAGGAATATGACAGATGACCACGTACATGATTACGCTCGATTGCATGATGTGAAGATAATCGTGGCTTTGCTACAGTGCTTGAATTCGGATTTGCAATCAACTCTTCGTCATCCTCCAAGAGATGCGAGAGACCAGCTGAGCCCTGATTCCTCTTCTTGCGAGTTCCCTTGGGACGAGGCGAACGTGGAGTTATGATTTGCCTAGTACTGGATCGTAATAGACGTTGCGAACTAAGACCTTGATCCGATTCCCTTGTCGTTGATTGCCTAGCGTGCGATCGCAGCCGACGAGCATATTGGGTCGATTTGCCCAGCTCCGACTGTTCTTCCCGAGGAACTGACAAGTCTTGATCCCTTTGGCTAATCCTTCGTTTTTCTGCCTTATTGCGCGACGTTGAGGGAGATTGTGATTTCTGGAAAGAGCATTGTCAGCTATTCCTCATGGGAACCATACACTCAATAAACAGGAGCGCGTACTGGAGTCTGCCTCTTCTCTGCCTTAGAAGCGATCGTTGGCTTAATTGCTCTTCGTCTTGTGCCTGTCTTAGGTAGCATTGAGTTTACCTTTTGATCTGTGGTTCTGGCTCTGGGAAATTCCTCGTCGAGTATCTCCTGTGTAAGGGTTGAAAACCCTAGAGACGTTTGCGCTCGCAATTATCGGGGCGGTCTCCTAGTCGACTTTGGTATAGCGTTGACAGAGCCCAGCTGTGTGCTTAACGTTCTCCGAGAATGGATGGCTGGAAAGGAAAGGAAGCGGGACCTAGGTGCATTTGATGAGATGATCCAAGAGTTGGGAATCAAGACCTCGGTGAGAGCTGCGAGAACAGTGGACCGACAAATTCGAACGCGGACTGAATATACGTTATATGGACTACGCTGTGACGATGAAGTGGATATCAAGGTAGGTAGCTAAAAGATCATGTAGGCGAATCAATCGTACTGGCTAAAATTGAATGTTCCATGATTGAACGTAAAAATATCGTTGATTGGCTAACGCTTAGAGTGACGTCCAGGGTTATGGCGCACCGCAGTGCATTAATTCGCTGCCGGAGGCTAACCGGCGTCCTTGAGTCATTGTTTTACTACAAGCCTGCGTCCATCTGGTGAATGGGGGATTCAAGGAGCGAGCAGTCATATCTAGCCGCCTTGTTTGGCTCCCACACCGTGCCGAAAGCATTGCAGAGTCCAATCATCTAGCAAAATCTAGTGAGCAAACAGGTTTCCAGCATGGACAACATGCATCAAACCCATCATTCTCACCCATCTCTCTCATCTATTTATGTTAATTGGAGCGGTGAGATAATTGGTCCATTGGGAATCCTCCCCAACCACCTCACCACTGCCCTCATGATACCCTCTGGGCATGTAATAAGCCACCGTAGGCAAGTGTTCCATTCTATCTCCTGAATCTGTAGTTGCTTTGAGTCGCGCATACCCAACTTCATATTTCTAGATCCTGAAGCTGTCTATTGGTGAAGAACGTTCGACAAGAGGTGTTGGTGCGTCCGGAAGCGTCATATTTAGATTCACGCTGCAAACCCGTTTGCTTACTAGATTTTGCTGGATGATTGGACACCAATGTTTTCAGCACGGTGTACGGGCCAGACAAGGCGGACCCTACTGAGGTAACCCTTACACAGTATGTTTCTTGTTGTGTTGCTGACAAAAAGCTATCTATTGCCCAGAGCTCTCGCCTTAATGCTTAACGAAACTATTAGGCACCCTATTATAGTTTTGTCAGAGCACAGAAGTTACAGGTTTCACTAACATGAGGCAAAGCCCGTTCGAGTTGGAACAGCTGGTCTATGCAGATTACCTTGGAGGCAAGATGGTTGAGGCGGTACGTTCTTTGTTAGTGGGGGTCCGGGTTTCTCTAAAAAGATACAGGCATATTTTTGGTCCGACCTAAGAATGCCCTACCTTGGACAAGTACCTATCGTAACCCCTTCTAAGGAAAGCATTGCGGTAATCATCCGGAAACATGTTATTATTGCGGGAGACCTCATGGGAGCCATAGAGTGCTTACTAAAAGCCTTTCCAGGGCTAGGGCAGTATCTTGGCACACTAAATGAAGAGCAGAAAATTCAGTTCATACTACACCTGCAAGGCTATGCGACTAACTATCTATAAGACGGACTGCCCATTTGATATTATTACAACGAATCGGTACCGGGCTTACGACCACCAGACCTCGATTGCGGCTCGGAAAAGTATCATTGGGTAGACGTGCGATGATGGACGAGGATTTGCATTACTTGTCAGCTATTCATGTGCTCTCCCCTTGTTGACGTCCGGTACGCACACTAGAACTCTGTAAACAAATGAGATATAAATTTATTTCACCCCTGATGTGTTCTCAATCATAACGCACATCGAAGAGAACCGATTTCTGACACCAATATTCAAAAAAAGCTCAATTGCAAAAGGAAATGGCGCGCACAATCAACGACAATAGGGAACGAAGAACCCTATACGAAGCTCGATGACGAAAATGGTCTTTACAAGAGCATGCCTTTCCTGTCTATCAACCATGTGTTGCATTCATTTAGTGAGGTCAAAATTGAGGTTTATTACTTACTTGGAGGAATCCTGAAAGCATCGCCTTCGCCGAGAATAGAAATCAGGTTATGAAACATGGACTTCTACCTTGCCAGATACGATGCAGAATGCCATATCACAACTCCCACTATTCTGGCGACTCTCGTGAGTGTTGATTGGGAGATCGAGATATCCGAATGTGACACCAAAGTCATTAAGACAAAGTTGTTTAAACGAAGCGTCGCGCGTATCTCTTAGTTGAGTATTTACATTCACCCAGAAGAGTTCTAGCTTGTTAGTAACAAAACGCATAGATGGACAGGAAAAGCATACTCTTGTAAAGATCCTCTTCAGGGCATCCACATCCTGTCACTTCACAGTCATCGTTGAGCTTTGGTTCTTCGTTCCCTTGAACATTTGTCGTTGATAGACGGGAAAGGCATGCTCTTGTAAAGACCATTTTCGTCATCGAGCTTCGTATGTATAGGGTTCTTCGTTCCCTTATTATCGTTGACTGTGCACGCCATTTCCTTTTGCAATTGAGCTTTTTTGAATATTGGTGTCAGAAATCGGTTCTCTTCGATGTGCGTTACGATTGAGAGCACATCAGGGGTGAAATAAATTTATATCTCATTTGTTTACAGAGTTCTAGTATGCGTACCGACGTCAACAAGGGGAGAGCACATGAATGGCTGACGAGTAATGCAAATCCTCGTCCATCATTGCACGTCTACCCAATGATCCAGTGATGCAGAACCCTGGTAAGGCCACATCTCCACAATTAATTGTAAAGTGTTCTAGGTGTCTAGTTGCGTACCGGTTCGTCAATTGTTACAGTTGCCTTACGCCTCTATTTCTACCCAACTGGGCTAATTTCGTATATACATCTCCGTTTGATGCGTTTCAGGCAAAGCTAGTTGTCTAGGGTCTTCTCCAAATGTGTTATATATGTAAGGATAAAAGAGAATGATTGGGTCGGGCTAGTTAACAAAGCAAAGATTGCGGAGAATTATAGTCGTGTATGGTCTTCGACAGTCTTCTTGTTTAGAAACAATGAGGCTAGCCCATACCCCTTGAACACACGCCTACGAATACTAAGCTAGAGTTAAAAGATCGTGTAGGCGAATCAGTAACGTATAGGGATGTGGTTACAGAGGTCTTCCAAGCTACCCGGCGTCCTTCTACGCCTATGGTGAATGGGTTCCTGTAAAAGAGACCTCCCCGCCAAATGCCAAGATGGCATATTTTGTAAATAAAGGCTAGTTGGTTAACAAGGAAGCTTGGCCTGCTTTTATTTACAAGGTTGTGGCGTAATTACAGGCTCACAATGCGTTGGCGGAAGCGTTGTCGTAGTTGAAGCATTAGTTACCCTTGCTCATCAGCCTTGAACATATAGACGATTGGCTGTGCATGAAGGGCAAGGTTAAAAATGAGTCACAAGAGCACCGGGGTGACCATTGGATGAGATGACTTCAAGGAAGGTCAGCAAGATCGGGATAATCGTATTCTAACACACGCCTGAAAGAGAAGGGCCCACTACGTAATCTTCTTAAAATCACTTCTAGTCATGTCCAGGACACTACAACGAGACTTTTACAGCTTACATGCGTTAGGATATCCTATTAAGTGGGTAGAACAGCGGGATCCAGACCCATTAGTGGTGTCACGCTACTCATGTATCTATTGGGTTGATCACCTCTGTGACTAGAATTCCAAATCTTGTGGAAATCACAGCGTCGACCTACGGGATAGAGGCGCCGTCGATGAATTCGTAAGTAAGAAATACCTTTACTAGTGGAGGCTCTTAGCCTTTGTAGAAGGATGTCGCACGGGGTAGTTTCAATGGCGAAACTCGAGGCTTTAATCCAGGTAATCCTTGGATCACCGATGCTATCTATATATAATACATGCTGACATAACCTAGAGTAGAGCAGATACATACGCATTAATTGAACTAGTTCGAGATGCGCGTCGATTTTTTATGTATAATAAAATATAAATATAATTAGTTAATTACCTGCATATAAACGCTTCTAAATTCTGAAGATTCGTCGAGCTCAATGTTGCATATCTATACCTTTCCAGATCCAACGCCAATGCCGATCGTCTTCCCTAACACAGCCGAACATGACGGTTGATACTCTGGGGGTAGCTATACTAGGTTCTCTGAATTATATGTCATGGAGATCCTGTTTGGCAGCATGAAGTACTCATAAATATTGAGACTGGTGTTCATATGTGGCATGTTCCCAATTATGTAACCACTTGATGATTCGTTCTGGTGCATCCACATTCAGGCGTCCACGTGTTCTGACGTGGCGAGATTGCCGTGCCAACAATATGTTATCCATGCTTCATCTGGAGAAACATCTCCTCCTCGCGAGAATCCATTTTCGCCAGTTCGCGACGAAGGCGTCGCTCGCGAGCGCGAAGTTCTTCCTCGCGCCGGCGATGGTCAAGAAGATCGTCCTAGGCCTTTTCAAGCTGTTTACGTTAGAGCGTATAGCTCGGATTGAACGATCGCTGCAGCCAGCTACCGCAGCTATTTCAACAGATTTGAGCGACCCGCTGAGTATCATGTCCCGTATCATGTCATGCTGCGATGCTGCGAGGTTAGGTGCCATGGCATGTGTACAGTATAACGAGTACTGTATGTTCGAAGTGAGAGAGCATCCCTACGGTACATACACGGCAGCAATAGGGCTGAAATGGCGACGGGCTTGGCATCATAGCAGGCGATCGAAGGTTGCAACTTTGCAACATCATCTTTGTAACTAAGCGGGCACAGGATCCACATCCACTCATAATCTTTCTCGCTGGCGCTGAACTTTTACATAACACGAGAAAGTCCACTTCGCCTACATCGGCAACCGCCCTCTAGCCATGTCCGACAAGGAGCTCCGCCTGCTCGCGCTCGACGGCGGCGGGATCCGCGGCCTGTCGACGCTGATCCTTGAGCAGCTCATGGAGGCGGTCAACCCAGACTCGCCGCCAAAACCTTGCGACTACTTTGACATGATGGGCGGGACAAGATGACCGACCAGGCTCATCGCCATTATGCTCGGCCGGCTGAGGATGAGCATCGACGAGAGTATTGAGGCCTACCTATCGCTTTCGGATCGGATATTCCAGAACAAGAGACATCAGGTGACGGTCAAGGGCAATATCTAGGGAAGATTCGATTCAGAGGAGCTGGCGCGAGCCGTGAAGGACGTCATCAAACAGCAGGAGTGCAGAAGGATGCGTTGCTAAAAGACGCGTCGGACGATGCATGCAGAGTGTAGGTGACGCCTTATACCCTACTTGGTATTGATCAAGGCAGATTCGTGTGCACGACGGGTGGACGGACCAGCGATACTGTTTGCCTCACGAGCTACAGATCGCCGCACGGTAGCAACGACCTCTCGAACAGCGTGAAGATATGGGAAGCCTACTGGGCCACTTCGGCGTCATCGTCCTTCTTCGACCGATATCCTTTGGGCGGTACAAAGGGGCACAGGAGCCAACAACCTGGTGTGGGGGGTGTGGAATCAGGCCCAGCTGTGGGGACCGGAGCCACTCGAGAGCAGGATCAAATGCCTAGTCTCAATTGGAATCGATCTCTTCGCTTAAGCCCTTTCAGGATGACGTTCTCCATATTGGCAAGACGCTCGTTGCGATCGCCACCGAGACAGAGCAGACATTCCGGCGAGACAAGTCGCTCCTTGACAACACCGGCCGGTACTCAGGCTCAACGTGGCTCACGACTGGAAGATATTGGGCTCGTAGAGTCGAGGAATATCCCTCAAGGTTAGATTCCAGAGACGAGTAGGTCATACTCTGCAGATAGCATGTGGGTGAAACTTCTTTCCCTTTGAATCGGAGCAGTGTGGGTGCATCTCTGCCCGCTTCTTTATACTTGGTGAGCGGAATGTACGCCGATGCAATCATAAGTCTCCTTTGGCCGACATGTGCTACCACCGCCGTAATATCCGCCGAATCTACCTGTAGTTGAGTGACTGCCACTTCCTTGGACGCTCAGATACATGATCTGTTCAGCTGGTGATTTGGAGCAATCCCATATTCTCAACCTCTTGAACCAACTCCATGGCAGTAATTCGCTTTCGGGGTCTCTCCTCCAGCATCCGAGATACCAAAGCGTGACGTGACGGAACGTCGATGGCCTTTACGGTGCGGATCCAGGTGGACATCTCTTGCCTTGCCATCTCATCTATTGAAACGCGACGGATGGCCCAGCCATTTTGCGATGGCAGCGAAGTCAATCCTAGGACAAACAGCATCGTGACTCCAAAGGCCCAAATATCGCCGGGGTGTCCACGTTTGCCCCCAGCTGCGTATTCGGGAGGGATGTAACGTGGTGTGCCGCCGTTATGGACAGCACTATCCCTAATAGCTTGTCCAAAATCACAAAGTACGGCTCTTGTGTTGTCATCACTAAGCAGAATATTCTGGGGCTTGATGTCGCAGTGTGAAATACCCTGGCTGTGGATGTATTGAAGGGCGTTGCTAACGTCATGCCAGACTCGATACTGTGCATCGGGCGAGAGTGTTGATATTCCGGCGTCATCGACTTGCTTGGCTAGGTCAGGACCCACGTACTCAAGCTCTAGCCGTATATCCCGAGCGTCATAGAAGACGAGGTTGACGACGTGTGGGTGTTGGAGCTTGCTCAGGATCTCAGACTCGTTCTTCCACTCCCTGGCCGTTGCCTCGGTGGTAGGTCTTCGAGCAATCTTGACGGCAGTTACCGTGCCATAGCGTTTGCCCTTAAAGACTGTAGTGCGGGTTGTTTCGCCAACGGTTTCGTGCAAGACAGGAGCTTTTAACTTCGACGTCGACTTCGACGGGTCGGGCAATGCAGGGTGCTCAGGGACGGCAGCTTTGCCCGCTCCCTCGCATGACGGTAGTACGCTCGCTTTCGGGCTCAAAAGACGTTCTTGCCCCTCACGTGCTTGGTCTTTGTAATCGCTTCGGAGGTTCACGGTGCGTGCATTTTCGGTGGTTGTCTCTGCTTCTTTATTAACAAGGGTAGCGGGAGTTGAGGAGTCGTTGCCGGTACCAAGCTTGTCTTTTTGTAGTAGCCTTGGAGATTTGCAAGGGTTGGAGTCCAAATTAGAAAGCGGTAGTTCAACAAGAGGATTGAACTGCTCTACAAACGGTGAAAGTCGAACTTCAAACGTAAGCGCTTTGCTAATTTCCAGGCGCCAGTTTCCGCATTCAAGCCTAAAGTCTTGGCCAGGGAGAATTATCTGCTTTGCATCTGGCATTCCTTGGGGGCTGATGCGAAAGGGGGTGGTAGCAGAAACGTTGTGCAGTTCCACGTCGTGGCTATCGGGGTCGGGGTAGATGACGGCATGGTGCAGGTTGATGTAGCTCTGGTCCTCTTCAAGCTCTTGAAGCGTCACATGACTACTTGAATCCGACCCAATAATGAACCTTTCGGTATGTCGGTCCTGGCTGAGCGATATGGAAGACGCGTCGTCGCCATCTGGAGACTGTTCGGTTGGTGACTCGACTTGTGCTGTTATTAGACGCCTGCGGTGGTGTTCGCGCACGGTGAAGGCAGCTGATTCAGACAAAGGAACGAGCACTAGTCGGATCAAGGGCTCTTCGTCGTGCATGGCGTCTCTGGAGTAAAGAAGTGAAGAAGTAAAGAAAGTCGCTGGATGGTTGGTGGTGCGGGGTAGATGGAGACTATACCAAAAGTGTGCTAGGCCGTCGCTCAGTCAGCAAGTCTCGGCTGCTTGCGCACGAACGCAATCCTCACCGTCACCTCAACCTCCATCCTTCCATCGCCCAACAACGCTTTCCATCAGCAAACCCCATCGAAATCGCCATGGCCAACGCAAATACACCGCAGCATCTGCCTCTCAGCCCTTCAGCCTCGGAGCCATCCTCGCCCGTGCCATCCGACCCTGCAGCCAACTTGAAGCAGCCCGGCGGCACGCAACCGGCCACCACCTTCGCTGACATATGCCCATTATCCGAAACCTACCTCGCCGACTGGGATGAGCGCTACAACCGGCGGTCTGTCCCTCTCATGCCCAGTCTTGCCTTCGAACGTCTCGTTGCTAGCGCCGTCGAGCAGACGGCGGCTCTTGGAGGCGTCATGGGCGTCGAGGCAGAGGTTGCGCGCCGCATGCAGCAAGAAACCGACCGCCTTGAAGACGAAATGGAGGATTCCAAGCTGGGCCTCTTCCTGATGCCGGCCTCTGCACTCCCAAGCGAGTTGCCGTCCCTCCTTTCAAGCATTCGTGAAACCACCGTCCAGGGCCATGCGCAGTTCGTGGTCGCCGCACTGTCCCTTCTCCGCCGCCTTCATGATGCAGGGCCCGCGGCACATCCTAGGGAACCGCCGCGTTCAAAGCTCAGGTCCCGACAGTCCAATCCAGTACCTCGCATGACCAAGAAGAGGCAGAGCGACACCCCGCGGCGCAGTGCTCGGATTGAAAAGAAGAGGAAGCTCTCCAAGTGAGTCGCGAAGTCATGGAAGCTCGTGCTACGCTAATACGTGTGTTATTCCCTAGATCGTCGCCTTGACCAACGAATCGGAGTTGCACAACTCTATCGCACGCATTCGGCCCATCGTCGGCGAATCGAACGGCACGACAGCGAATCACACAAGCAGATACTACTTAGAGCATATATATAACCGGGGATTCGGATGAGGCTGGCAGGTGCAGTGGTACTCGTCGATACATGCACGGCGATGGGCACTCGGTGCACACGATATATTGACAGCTGCTACCCGTCATCATCTACGATTGGCATCTGCTTGATAAGAAGATCGATGTTCGCAGGAATGGCACATCTAGGGAAAGATTTGGGCATGTTGTCGGTGCAAAGCTAAGGGCGAGGATGGCGAAGCTAGAGAAAGGGATCATAATCATGGTTGGGTTAGGCTGCGACAGTTCGTAGAAGGAACGAATACATTATTAACCCTTCCCGTTCACGACCAATTTCAGTGATTCCCTTCCATATCGACCGACATCAGGACAGCACGCC
Organism: Zopfia rhizophila CBS 207.26; assembly: GCA_010093925.1. Taxonomy (NCBI): domain Eukaryota; kingdom Fungi; phylum Ascomycota; class Dothideomycetes; family Zopfiaceae; genus Zopfia; species Zopfia rhizophila. The sequence goes on along the minus strand of ML994736.1, from coordinate 227,374 downwards.
TACGTCGGGGCCGAGCGCACATTATCCACTGCTCGAGGTGGTTTGTTTAATGTCCTAGTAGTTAGTAGGTGAGTTTAGGAATAAGTCAAACGGATTATATAAGCCAGGTTCAATTTTGAACGTAGCTTATATAATCCACGCCTCCCAGACGGGAAGCAGAGTTTTGTTAGTGGAAACAACTTTTCGGACAGTAAAGAAGGATGACCACCGAGTTAACCTTCTCCCTGACGTATTAACGACACAAACCACCGACGCCAACACGCTCTCCGCCCAATCCATGAAGAACCGCAACGACCTTCATCGCATCAAAAGCAAGTCCTTCGCTGTCGTCATCTCCAGCCAGCTGACTGACACGTGACCCATGCAAGTATTTCCGCCTCATGTGGCTTATTGTAAGGCGGTGCGTGCATGGGCCCGACTGACTAGCTGACGGGAAATGCGATGTAATATGTTCCCGGTTGGAGATGGAGGTCCACGGCTGGCCGAGGAGAATGTGGCTAATTTGGCAGGAGATGTGGGCGAGGTCGTGTCCGTTGAAGCTGAAACCGCAGTCGGGAGTATTTTGTCGAGTCGGAACATGAGTCTGGGGACGTGGGCACAATTGGTGCTACAGCGTCATGGAGGTCGTTTCGCGAATCATCACGTTTTCTCGTTTCTCGTCTTTAATATGCTGGTGAGGTTTAGGAACCATCGTGTGAGTATGATGGGTGTGACGAAGAGGAACTTCCCAGAGGTGGAGCGCATCGTGCGGTCGCTAGGTGCGGAGAGGTTAGGGCTGGCCAGAAGGCAGCTAGAGGTTTCCGGGAAGACGACTGACGAGGACGTCAATCAATTGCTGCGAAGTCTGTCGCTCTACGGATATCGCCAGCCAATGTCGAGAGAGCTTCGGCTGAGCATGAGGCGAAAGATCAAGTCCCTAATAGTTTGGCATGGTGTCCCGGCCATCTGGTTCACGCTCAACCCGAATGACATTACGAACCCTGTAAAGCTGAGGCTTGCGGCGTACCGGACGCGTGAAGCGGAGGAGGCAGAAGGTTTTCTGACGACTTTGGACATGTCATACAAGCGAGCACGGTTGGCTGTATCAGATCCTCTCAGCTCTGCATTGTTCTTTCACAGGGAAATATCCATGTTTTTCAAGTATTATGTGAGGGTGGGAGAGGAATCCGTGTTTGGACTGATCAACGAGTACTTTGGTGCTGTGGAGACGAATGAGCGCGGCTCGCTTCACATCTACAGGCTCCTGTGGCTTAAGGGAAATATGGGATTAGCCTCCATTTTGAATGATGTTGGAGGGGAAGAGCAAGCGCTATATCGGGAGCGGGTTATCCGATACGTTGACAGCGTGTTTACAGAGGTATGTTCGCTGTATCATGGGCTCAACCAACGTTCTTTGTCTGAAATGGCTTCAATTGGACAGGATCTCGATCAGGAGGCATTCTGCGCGGTGAAGGCCGAGAGGTCCGTGACGTCAGACATATCGTCGATGCTTCGGAATCGCGAACAATTTTCTGCGGCGTTCGACGAGGAAGCCAACTTTTGCGCCGGTGCCACACAGATTCACACCCACAGTCCCACCTGCGTGAAATACTCCATCGGGAAATTGGCGAGGAATAGAGAACTCTGCAGGTTCAAAGCACCGTGGAGATTGGTGGAAAGGACCTCGTTTAGGGAAGACGGCGTGCTGCAGATCCGGCGCCGTCATGGTATGGTAAATAGATGGAACAAGGCCATCGCTGTAGGCCTGCGACACAACCACGATATCTCATTCATTGGGACGCAGTGTAAGACAATGGCCATAGTGTTCTACGTGACGAATTACGCCACGAAAGTTGAGGACCCTGTCTAGAAACGTGTGGCGGCAGCAGCAGAAGTATTAAACGTCGTCGGTGGCTCGGTAACTCAGAACAGAGCGGGAACAGGGCAAACGTCCACGGAAGGGAGTGCTGGGAGTAAAGCGCGACAGTTCTTGGTGAGAGTGGCGAATCGGGTTTTCACAGAGCGGGTTTTATCGCAGGTGGAGGTCACGGCTCACCTCTTAGGATACCGTACAGAATTCACACATAATGAGACCTGGACAGGTTTGAACGTATCTGTGCTTTATTGGCATATTTTTCGACGATGGTCCCACCTGCGATACGCGAGTGGCAGGGAGAGTGAGGAGTCAGTTGATGAGACGGTCCTTGTGGAAGAGACGGGGCAGAGAATCTCCTTTGTACAGGCGTACCCGAATCGTGGCAAAGTCCTGCGGATTCTGTCGCTGTATGAGTACATGTCTATAGTGAAGCTGAAAAAGAGGGGCAGGAAAAGACGTGCTTGGGGTGAGATGGAATTTGAAGGAACGTGGCCACTGTCATTCTTCAGCACGGGGCAAATTTACGTTTTCGGGTGGTTGCTCAGAGGCGTATATCGCTATATTTTATAGAGTCTCCGCAAAGAGGCTATTTAATTGCTATTGGCAATCGAACTAAAAAGGAACAAACGGACATGTGAAGGCATACGGATAACAAACTCCTTCTTAGTATATGTATAGTATTGCAGTCTTTGGTTATGGATGAAGGTGATTCTTTGTTTTGTGTTTTGGTAGTGGACTCCGTTGCCGCTCCAGGCTGGGCGATGACGATTGAAGTCTTCTGCCAGTATGATTGTCTTCGGTTTTGCGGCATCCCATGTAGCGTCCCGAATAGTCGCTCGGATTTCATCTAGCGTAGGTTGTATTGTCACCTCTTCCGAGAGTTGGTGGTAGCTGAGAACAGGTTCTAACCATCATTGGGAACTACAAGCCAGGACAGGTCGATATATACGTGGATGGTAGGGCAGGGGTCGGGGTGTATGCCCCGCTGTCGAGAGCGTCGATCTCGAAGACGGTGGCAAGCTCCGACCAGGCCGACGCCCATCTCACGAAGCTCCTGGCAGGATGCTCCAGTGCCACTCTGCGAGCACATGATCGCGTGAAGACATGGCCCACGTCTCCAAAAGCGCGTCCGCCTTGCACCTTGCTTCGCGACTCTGCAGCCTCTTATGCCCGTGCCAATAGGGAGCCACCGCATGCCCGGTAGTAGTAACCTGAGGCGGCTACCTAATAATGCTTGCAGTTAGCCTCATCACACATGCACGTAAGTCCCATCACAACAGGCAGATCTGATAAGTAGACGCTGCTCGCTAGTCAAGTAAAACATGATCTCTCGTGTTCTCCGTCATCCAGTTTGCTCCCAAGTCACGAACCCTGGTAGGTTTTAGTTGAAGCCCAAAGTTATGGTCTCTTCCATTGTTGCTGACAGCAATCTTTAGGAAGGAATCGTTCTTATCAAGCACATCTAATCTAGGTGTCACCGGAAAAAGCCTGCGGCAAGTTCGTATTGTCATATAACTACTGTACGTGGCCCTTCACGCGCAAGATAAATCGCTTGCTAACTTGATTGACTTACAGATGTGCACCTGGCGGAAGGTCCTTTGCAAGGGGAAAGGGGACACATGCCAGTACGAATTTAGACGGAGTCGAGAGGTGGACTGCGGTGAACACCATAGTGACCAAGACGCTACGGGTTGGATCTAAAACTTTTGCCACTAGTACTTTCCACCACAGCTCGTATCTGTTCCCGAACAATGATTTAGTGTATCAACAATTCCGGTGATCTTTCCAGTTGATGGCTCGACGAGAATATGATCCCCGCATAGATTGGTGAACCCAGAGTTCGTGGAGAGGCCTTCGGTTGTGATCCTCTGTTATCCCATTTCTCGCCGCTGGATGGTTCGATAGGATCGAGCATAATATTTTCTTGGCTGGTAATATTTGTAACACCATCTTCCTCTCCAAGCTCCCAGCCCGAGAGTAATTTGGTAATACGGAGTGGTTCAAAAGTAGGACGTCCACAGCCTATTCGATGTCAACTATCCACTCTATGCTTCCAGCACGTAACGTCAGAGGTCGGACCTATACCCCTCATGTTGTAAGGTCAATCCCTTGCATTGTCTCAAGAATGGACACTCCCAATAGAGTGGCCCGCGAGGCCTGCAGACGCGCCAACGTAATGGGTGATTGTTGAGTCGGAATCACGTGGTCCTGAGGAAACATCTAACAGCTGCAGTGGAACGTTTGGATCGGGATGTCAACAAATTGCAAGAACAGATTCGCCAGGCCGAAAATGAGCATATGAAGTATCTTGATCTTTTGGAAGAAGTAAGCCGTAAGGCTACGGAGGCTCGAGCACGGGTGGAACAGCTGCGCAAGCAGAAGGAGTTGATGGAACGCTGTAGGGCGATGGGCGTTGAGCGAGCGAGGCAGAATCTGCAAGTAGCTCCAGAGTTTGGAGGGAGGAGCGGGACGGCGTAAAGCGGAGTGGATGATGGCGGACAGAAGGCGCGTCATGCGGCTGAGAGTGTTGGGTAGTCACGTTACGGGGTGGTGCTGCGCAAGGGGAGCTGATAGCGTTAGTAGGCTTTACGCAATGCTGCATCTTTGCATCAACATGTGATTTTGCACGGGCCACAACACAGCGACGCTGTGATATGGCCCGTGCGGGATGGTCACGTGACTTTATTGCACCCAATGATTCTTCACTCTGGTTGGTGCGCAATGGCTCAAGGATGGAAAATACACTAATTACTGAGGCGGAATTTAGGAGGATCTTCAAAGTGACGATAGAGGGTGAGGTCGTTTGGGAATACGTGAATCCATGAATTAAATCGAGAGTTACTTTAACTATCCAGCAAACGCCCTCTGTAGAGCATATAACCATACCTCTTGGGCCTGGAGGCTTAGATTCCTCAATTGTAGACTTCACCCCATTTGAATTATCGGCTAAATCATAGAGAACTCTTTCTGATAGCTTGGAAACGCTATATCCTCTTACGATGTGAAAAAGATAGGCACAGACGGCACACAACAATTCAATCTGGCTAGCCCGCTGTTTAGCTTCTAGCCTTTTAGATCTGCACTTGTGTTTGATGTAGCCAATGCGGGTGGCGTTTAATTGGTTGAGCGATCCCGAGTTGTCTCGACACGATGACCACCGATCTAAATCGCGGTGTTTGATTGGTCAAGTGTCGGCGGCATAGCTGCACAAAACCTCTTCACGATCAATTTATAGGAGAGCCTTTCCTCTATGAAAACAAGAGATACGGATTGGTGGACTCATCGCACAAGAGCAGGATAGCTATTAGCCAGTGGCATGGTTGGTTATTCTTCTCTTTGGGATTGGGCCGTCAACCATTCCTTCCATAGAGCCAAATCGTTGCTACACATCACAACCCTCTGAAACAGCTGAAACGCGTCGGTTTTCACTATGAATATAGAAATCGGACCTGAGCTATCAATGCAAAATAATATCTATGGAATTCTCTTCTGATCACAAAGTTCGTATGCACTACTCATTTCGCCAACTAAGACGACGGAAGCATGGCATTATACATCAATAAAACATTTCGGTACCCTCTTGGATCCGGAATAGCGCATAAGTGTCAAAGATTTTTTACAACTAAGCCACCTGCCGTAAGTCTCCAGAGCGGCCGGAAGACTAGCTCGTAAAAGTTTCCATGCAAGTATCTGTTTAAGAAGCTGTTACTAATATCAAAAAATAACTAGCCAAAAAATTTTCCAACGCGTTGGTCTAGGCAAGAGAAGGATCGTCTTACGAAGTTACTCGAGAAGGATTTGCCTGTTTCGGATATTGCCAACGTTCTGGGCCGAAGCATCTCATCAATTGAAAACCAAAAGAGACGCCTGGGCAAATTCAGGACCAGGAGATTTGTTCTGTCGAACTCTGGGTACCATGGATTGATGTTGATATTGGAAGGGCTCAAGAGGGACTTGATATCATGGAAGCGATCCAGATGAGCGGCATGGTAAGAGGTATATCGGGGGCATAGAAAGCGCTTTAAGCGACCCTTGCTTGGATTGAGGGCTTCTCATCGGTGCGGAAGGAGCGGAGGGAGATGCGGAAGTTCAAAATCTCTGCATTTCCTCGGATATCGCACTCTAAAAAAGCATACTGTTGCTTCTTGTGACCCATTATATGCAAAGATCCTGGTGATGCGTCAGTAGGAATTTTCAAGAACCAAATCAATCCACTCACAAGCTCAACTTGGCTCATTATATCAATTTCTGTCTCCCAGATTTCGCTAGTTACAGGGCATTGGATGCGAATTAAAGATGTTCCGTGGCATTATCCAAACCAGATGCAAGACATTCCAAACTGTATGTTTATGCTGGAAAACAGATGTCACCTGGATAGAGTTATGTAATTACAGATGAGTCCGAGTGTCCTTCAACTCGTTTCCTTGAATTCTCATCGGTTGCCTTGCAAAAGCAGTTCGCCCCTAGTCACATATAACCAATCCTGTACCTCTGAGTGTATAGCCAATCAACGATATTTTTATGTTCAATTATGAAACATACGCTAGCTTGGGTAGAGGATCCGCCCATGCTAAAAGTAGATTTGACTTCTTTCATGCTTGCCAAATGTAGTCAGCCTAACTAGAGATTAGAACTTGCAGCAGACTATTGGCTGTGCGGCGAATCAAACGGGTTTTAATTCAGGCGTCTTTCTTTCTTCTGTTCGATAGGTAGATATATCATTACAACCTCAGAGCTGAGACGTAGCCTTTCGACTAACGGAAGGACTAAATTCCCAATCAAGATGAACCACTGCTGTAATTTGGATCCGCGCATAGCTTTCTTGTTTGGTAACGAGGTGGATACACTATCAATGTCTGACTCTTTTATCCTGGTCTATTCGTGACACGTATCGAGGGGATGCTGGGCAACTAGCTTTGTCTGGAACGCATCACAGAGATGCATATACGGGATTAGCCGAGTATAGGATTGACCGGTCTGCAACAATACGCCTGGAGCACTTTATAATTAATTCGTAGAGATATAGATGATTGGAGAGACTTGAAGCATTAAATCGCAAGGGCTATGTACAGGAAGACCAATCGGAATCTCCCCCTCTCGCTGCTTGCTTTGTAAGTTATACCATGCTGTTTAAATGTTATATCAACCACGTTGCCCGACGTGCGGCTAATAGGTCCTTCAACTCATTCTAGTCATATGCGTTTCATACAGTGAATCGTCCAGTGTCTATGGATTCTGCAGAGCTACCTCCACTGCATAGCCAACCAATACTCTTCACGCATCATGCTCAACCTTCCCATACTCTTGAAGGAAAACCGGGATTTGCGCCTCCAGATATCCAGAGTAGGATTTCCAGCTATACAATGAAGAACCCATACCAAAATCCAGATCCTGCGCGGAAAGAAGAGCAGATGTTGCCAAGGAGGAAGGTTCGCGTCTTACGAGTATGATAAGGCTTCCCCCTTTTCTACGCCTAATATTGGACATTTACCATAAGTACAGGCCTGCGTAATATGTCGCCGTCGAAAGAGAAAGTGTAGCGGAGACGAACCGTGTCAGCACTGCAAAAGAGGAAACCTTCGATGTATATATCGAGAGGTCGCTTGCTCCACTGACTACCCAAGAAACGATGAAATAATGGACAAGATAGACTACATAATAAAGATGATGGAGGGCGGTCCTAGGCACCCAGCTAGCCACTCAGCCAGCACCCCAAACACGGCAGCATCTGATGCTGGAGAGCCCGCCACACTAGAACAATGCATGGATAATGAAGAGCCGCTAGCGAACCTGACGCAGAAACGACCTAAAGAGAATCCGGATTCATCAGCTCTCGCATCCAGCTTTTCGGCTCAGTATTTGGTTCCTGGACCCAATGCTGCTGGAAGTCTCCATAATCCCATCGTTTCTACCCCCGCAGCTTTACCTAGCCAGGAGATTCGCCGCGTTGTTCCCGTTATACATCCCACCATATTGCATGGAGTCGATACTTTTCTCGGATTCCACATTTCCCTACCGGACAACTGTCTAACCAGGGTACCAAATGGACAGCAAATGTTGTCTGGCTGTCCCATCCTCATGAGTTGCCTTGTTTACGATCTAACATACTTTACCTATGGTCCGTCCTGGCCGTCCACTGAGACCAAAAACGAGGTGCAAGATATCCTTGAATATGATATCCGGCCAGCTGCCGCTGCTATTCTACCAAATATTCCCGACTGTGATTCGGGGAAGCGCCTGGTAGAGCTTACGAGCCTTCTGGGCATGGAAGTTTTGTTAAGCACTGGACAAAAGGCATATCTCCGTGGTTTGTACCCTAGCAAGTGCCTTGTCGAAAGTGAAGCCCGATCCTGGGTAGAGGAAGGAGATATAGTGGGACTGGTAAGCAATAGTGTGTAGTAATTGGATAGTGGGATGGCAGCAACATCAGATATAAGGGATTTACTCTAGTTAATCTGCAGGGGGAACAGTCGGTGGCTGGGGACTCTTGTCAAACTACAGATGTGGGGCACGCTGGGTTCGGTCGGTCTTGATTAGCATACTTATTACCCCTATTAAGGCGGATAATCTCCTCAAGATGACGTGGGGTACATTCAATTGGTGGTTCTTTTTAACACTGACGGTGACGAACTTCAGAGTCACGCCCACCGTCGTCTTCTAAAGTTTCCTCCGTTCTCTCATCCCACTCCGCCCCGTCCGCCAGAGTCCTTTTCTTCCCTGTCAAAGCATCCCAAGACTTCAGGTTTCTAGCAGGGCCCGAAAGTATTCGAGAAAATTGGGTACAAAACCGCAGCTTTCTGTAGCAACTTTTACGGTAGCGAATGAGGTCCGGAGTGGAGAATCCATCGGGTCTGAAAGACGATTAATTCGAGTAATAATGAAAATCTTTCCTAATACCGCCAATATGGACCATTGCCTGGTATGCCCGCGAAGCGAGAAGAGTCCCAAACCCGACACTTTCTCTGACTGCAACAATCACGGGTGTAATGTATGCCGTCTTTGATGGGACCGTATTCCTTCAAAATTCACGGTCATTTGCATCCGAATTATCCTTGCACCAATGCAACGGAAGCCCCATTCATTTACCTAGCTTTGTCTGTTTAGCCAAGGCACACGCATCATAGCTCTATATATCAAGTCCTCTTGTTCACAGCGCCGTATGAAAAGGCGGATTCGGCACCATCTACTTTGAAGTCTTCCTCATACTCTTCATCGCAAGAATCTTCGCCGCTTGCGGATTCGGCATTCTTCGGCTTTTGGTCGAATGTGAAGCGCAGGTGGTGGCCAAGCACAAGTGCTAATGCTCTCGTTGTCGGCGTCCTCAACGAGGAACTCTGGATTCGCGTTCCTCCCCGTTATGTGGAATTTATCCTCTGAAAGGCCCAATCTCTTTGCGCGCTCTGTCCTTCTCCTAATGACTTCCCTCCTGTAAGCGTTGCGTTCCTTGATATATGCAATTTCCTTGGAATTATTCCTGCGCGCGCATTCGGCTCTTTCCGCTTGCGCCTTCTTTTGTATCGAGCCGTGAAGCGCAATCCCGGCGTTGCGTGCCGAGTCGCGATCAACTAACCCAAGAATTGGGGCAGTGTATCAAGGGCTTCCAGAGTCCATTAAAGCGTCGAATTCTCGAAGCGGAACGTCCTTGTGCTTGTCGAAGAGGCGCCGGTCCTTTGTCTCAAATACACTGATAATAATGCCTCTCAAAGTACCCTCCAAAGTCGCCGCACTCGTAGCACACGTTTGCACAGAGCTTATTGAAGAGGGCTTGAAGAGTGATTCTGTCAGCAGTCCGCAGATCTGCGTTCTCCGTCTAAGAAAGGGGCATGGACATCGATGGACCACTTAAGCACTGGGAAGCCAAACATCAGCACTGTCAATTCACGAAGGACACAGGACGGTTGCATTCTAACAAGACGCTGCAAACGTAGAAGCAGACCACAGCGAACGATTACTCCTAAGGATTCCCTCATCCACCCCCTAATCGAATCTACTGCGAGCCTCCACATGCGCCTCCGCTAGTACGTCGCCGATTAAGAAGCGCACGAATGGCCCTGGAATGTCTGCAGCACCGCGATTTTGGCATGCAAAATAGTAAATGAGCAGCTGTAACAAAGTGCGGCGTGTTTATCTTGACGTTGTTCGTTGATCTGAGCTCTACTCGCGGTATGAGAGAATCCACTGGATCGCGCCCGAACAAGATGTTGCGCTAGTTTCTAACAGAACAGGGCGAGAATATGACAGACCGTTCGCGCTGCCACGTCCATGTGTGGTCGAATATTCCGATATTGCAACGCGTTTCCCAGGCAGACACACTGTGCTTATCGACAAGTCCCTTCAAAATCGTGCACTGTTTTCAGCATAGGCCTTCGTCTGCTGGTTAGACACGAATCGATTTTACGACGCTTTCGGCGCGGTCGCCTACCTTAGAAGAGTTCGTGAGATGGAAACCGTCGCTTCTGTTGTAGAAAGGTGTTGGCGCTAGAAGGTGTCGGGCTGAAATCAGGGTGTTATCTAACGGCAATCATGACTCAAAGCAACTATAGACTCAGGATAGAGAACAGAATATTTGTAGTCTGGAACAGACTCTGAACCCTTGAAAATATATGGGCCTGACCATTGTACACTAACACATCAGGTGGAGCTTCGCTATACGGCCCAGTTTCTTATCATTGGCACAATCTCTCAATTTTTCTAGGTCCTGAAATTTGATTGGTTATATAAGGCGGACTGCTCTTGCAAGAAGACAACAAGAGTCTACTAGCCCTGACCTTTAGCTCCCACCAAGGGCTATTGTCCTTCCCAGCCTCCCAGGTTCCGGCTCCACCATGGCATCATCTAAGCCACCTCTCTCACACCACGCATGATAACAGAGTGCTGTTGCCTGGCTGCGCCTTGGAGGGCCCCTCTGATCCATCCAATTCATGAAATAGCGGATCCGATGAGGCAGCCCACGACGTTGCAACGGTGCGTGCGCCAGACTCACAGAAAGCATTGGCTGAGGCCTCAGCGCCTCCAGCCATATAGGCCTTCTTCTCTCCGCCAGGTATCACTGAAGGAATTTATGGTATCAATTCTTTGAAGTCAATTGCTCTGGTAAGCCTACCATGTAGCGTAGGAAAAGTTATTCTACTAAAATATTATTCAGACTGGCGACTGTCCCGACTTATGCGCATTTGTTCATGATATAAAGCGATTCGCGCTATACGGCCGGTCATCAATCCAGGCTCCCCTCCAAGTATATGTATTGTAGTGCACTTGCGTTCACGCCGATGATGAGTATGGTGGGGGAGCAGTTTGTAGACCGGGTCCCCGGGGGGGATTGCTTACTGCAGACGCTCGGCGGCAATTCGAGTTCGGTCCCCACCGTAGTCTTCTCGCTGGACGGCAGGTTGCTGGCATCGGCCTCAGACGGGATCAGGCTGTGGGACGCCAGCACGGGAGCGGTGCTGCGGACATTCGAAGGCCATTCGGGTTCGGTCAGCGCCGTAGCATTCTCCCCAGATGGTAAGGTGCTGGCGTCGGCCTCGGATGACGAGAGGGTCAAGCTGTGGGATGCCAGCACGAGAGCGATGCTGCAGACATTCGAGGGCCATTTAGACTGGGTCAACGCCGTAGCCTTCTCCCCGGACGGCAAGGTACTGGCGTCGGCCTCGGATGACAAGGCGATCAAGCTGTGGGACACCGGCACGGGAGCGGTGCTACGGACATTCGAAGGCCATTCGAGTAATTGTAATCTTTTGCCGTGCAATGTCTTGAATAAGAATAATTACACACAATGTGTTAACTGATGTAGCTAGCGTAGATTGTGGGGGATTGGGAAAACAACAGGGGAAAAAGAGTCGACAGGAAAATAACGGAAGTCCATAGAGAACCGATCAATAAGTACCTTTTGTTTTCAACAAGCCAAGAACGAGTGTCGCGCCACAAACCAGGGTCTGGGTTAAGGCGTTTGCCGTCGAGAGCGGGATAGCCGTGAGATAATTGGAGGTGAGTCGCTGGGCTACGAGGCCAGAAAATCCACACATACATACGCGGTGGGATTACATGCTGGCAGGGTAGACTTGCCACTTGGGCGACCAGGCAATGGCTCATGCGAAACTGCAAGCTCACAAAGGCGTAGAAAGAAGGACGCCGGGCGACTTCGAGGACCTCCGTAACTACAGCCCTGTACCTCACTGTAAGTGCATAGCCAAACGACAATATTTTTATGCTCAATTATGGAACATTAAATTTAGCCAGCACGATTGATTCGCCCACATAATCCCTCACTGCAACGCTTCGCACCGGGATTCATTGCCTTCATCCTTAGATTCATAGTTATCGTCGTGGTCAGAAGAAGGATTTTGCCAGCAGTGAGGTGATGTATTGATTTGTGAAGACGTGTTTGGTCCATGGAGAGTATTGACAGATTCATGACTTCTCACATAGTTCTTGAAAGCTTGTCCCACGGAATGTAAGCACAAATAGTCGATAAAATTTCCGCCCAATAGTAGCACGCGGATCAATTTGCACGTTTCTTAAGATACCTGCTACCTCCAAGAGTCAGCGCTCGGTGGACCCCTCAGTCTTTCTTCGGCCACAACGGTAACACCAATAAACAATAATAGCTATAACAATTCCTCCAATAGTACCAAAAACCGATCCTATAATGATTTTGTCTTTATGTGGATTTGCACCTGGGTCCTTTGGTGGAGGGCAACTTGGACATGCCCTACTTCCTCTTTCTTCTACTCGAGCAGTCTGGAGGAACTCATAAGTTGACTCATGAGTTGCTTCAGGAGTAACGCTAGCGAGTTGTTAGCTTCAGGATTGAATAGAAGAAGAAGTGTTACCTTCTCAAATCTCCTAAAAGCTCCTCAACAGAGACTAGATCTTTGGCGGCGGGGGTTGGCGGCATTTCGTCGGTGGTGATGAGGCTCGTTGAACCTAGGTTTTTGCTCGGGCGGGGGCGGTACATATTCAATCCTAATCAAAATGAAGAGGCTGGCAAATGTGTAGTCCGGAGGCTGTCAGTCTACGTGTAAAAACAGCGCGATGTCTGTGCGGTAGAACAAGAGTACTAAAGTCAAGCATGCGTATCCAATAAAGTACGGGGGACTGGGCTTGCAGTTTCCCATGAGCCTTTGCCAGGTCATCAAGTGCTGCAGCCAGGGAGATCATGGCAACTTAATGTTCCATAATTGAACATAAAAATATTGTTGATTGGCTGTGCACTTAGAGGCGGACCGCTCTTGCAAGGACAACCGATGAGAATTCAAGGAAATAAGTTGAAGGACACTCCGACGCATTGGCTACCATCTTCCTAGAGCTAACTAGTAACCACAAAAGTTCTACTGGCCCTGACCTTCAGCTCCATGGGCGACATGTATTAAGGCTGCCAGATTAACCCACCAGAACCTCTGTCTCACCTTAGCCCAATATTGAGACGAAACCTCGTGCGGGATGATCATTGCATGAATCCTGCTCGCCAACGAAGAGCTATTGGCTGACGGTAACTACCCTGGAAAGAAAGGTGTGATGGTAACTAGAGCCTCTAGAGATATGCTTGATGGCAACTCAGGATCGTTGGACAGCAATTCTTAGTTTTCCGAAATAGGCATCTGTGACAAGGGAAAAGGGTTTCCAATACGTCGTGAGTCACCTGGCTAGGAAGTTTGCAGGTAGCCAATCGACACTTATGATGGGCCATCCTGCTCAGCTTCCAGCCTCCTTTATTTTTTTTTTAAAAAAATTTCCCCATCCATTAGTTCGCATGAACTACTTTTGCCAATCCTTTCAGTTTTTAGTTTTCTAACGCCCATACCTCATCGCAGGGCTTACGCTGCTTGACGCAGTATTTTACCTTGCCCTCCTTAAGGACACAGAGGAACTTCCTCCACTCTCCTTTGATTGGATCTCCCACGAAAAGAGGGAAGAACGTCGTCGGATCAATATAGTCACGTGATTATCAGCACGGTCCACAACACTGCGACATAGTGTTGTGTGCTATGCTTCCTGTTGCCACGCTCTCTACTCACATTACCTCTCCTACAGAAGCTCTTCCTAAAGTCAACGCACAATCAGTGTCGGGCCAATATTTGCATATCCTGTCGCGGGCCGCCTCGCTTAGTTCCGGCCATTTCCTCTGCTTCCCGAAACAGTAGAGAAAGCAGTCCCTTTTTAGCTCGCCTCCTGGGTTATGTTTCGGATAGGCGCAATGGAAAATCTTCTCTCCGTAGTGGAGATACCGGAATATTTCTGCAGAATTTTTGTCTGGGCACTTGTATTGAGACTTCGGGACTTCCCATAATTGTTCGTTGAGCATGTAGTTGACGGAACTTGGTAGGGCAGCAATACGCTCCGCTGAGACCAGAAACTCTTCCTTTCCAAATGAAACTCGAAAGAATTTACTATATCTTGTTAGTGAAGTGTCTCGACCAGTAGATGTGGAGAATACCTGGACTCTGTTCCTTTACTAGAATCTTGACTCGTTTCGGGAGGAGAATGTTGCGGTGTATTTGCCGGGGGGTTTTGGGACCGCCCAACGAATTTGACGTTATTGTTTTCCATGGCTACCTAGGAGAGGGGAGGCGGGATTTGTGGAGTGGTGAATGAGAAGGCTGTGGTTGAAGATAGGAGGGTTATAAGGACCATGTAGCCGCGCTGGCCTTGACCGGTGTGACGATCTACAAAAGGCGCTTGATGTGGCATCCGCCACTAATATCCGGAGGCGGAGTTCCATGCATGAGCGCTCAGGGTGCAATTTCTGCCTCAGCCCTGAAATGGCTTGATTAAAGTGATCTTGGGTAGGAATCTGGCTGTTACAAGACCACGGGATGTAGACAAGGTTTGGGAGGGTGTATGTGCTTTATTGGATATCATGTTTTGGTTGAAAGTAGGCTAGAAAGACAATTACAACGGAGAGGGAGGACGCAGTGCCGGATCGCCCATCACTTTCTGGGTAAGCACTTCCAGTACACAGAAGAAATCCATAACAAGAACGGGATGAACATTGAAAAGTCCTCAAGCATGTAAATATTAGAAACCAACGAAAGCCCACGGTTCCTCTGCATACTCAAACAACATCTCATCATCACTGCCGACGCTCCATAACTGGAAGTTTTGCTGCGAGGCTTCCAATAGATACATGAGGGTCTCAATGCGATCGCGGAACACATTCGGCAGGGAGTTAAACGCGTCCCTGGCACCGTGAAGCTGCTGGAACTCCGGCCACGTGAGTTCTTGAAACCGGTATCTCGATTCCGAATAACGTGGGGTTCGCACGAGACATTCATGGATCAATGCTTTGACCAATATGATGGTTCCGCGCCGCTGGATCTGAACGATAAGAGAAACCTTAGGCAGTTAGGATGATTAGATCTGGCATGCTAATAGGAATGCATACCTCTCCCCAAAGAGGATCGCCGGGGGGGTCTGGGGCGGGCGAGTTTTGGGCATTGGCCTGTTTCGTCCTGTAGGTAGGCGCGGAAGTGGAAGGAGGCGTGAGAGTAGCATGAACCATTCCCTAAGCAAGGCAAACAAGAGCGTAAATGGAGGTGAAAAAGTAGATTGGTCTTGCAGGAAGGTGAAGGACTGAAGAACCCGGCAAGGCAAACAAATTGAAGGACCTGTTAGCCGCGCCGGGCGTAACGTGCTTGATATACTTCTGCTTCTGAGGGGGGGTTATCCCGCGCAGCGCCCCGTCAATCAGCAGTGGATATGGGGAAGGATCCGATTAGTCGTCTCTAGAGGTACCACAGACATGCTATCGAATTGAGGCGGGTTCTCTCCCTTGTCGGCAGGTGAAGGTAGTTAGTAGAAACGTGGGGATGTTCTGGCTGCTATCCCCCATGTTTAGTGTTTGCGCTAAATCTACACCACAGCTGCAGCTTGATCAAAGTTCCCAACCACCGCATAGGTCCCCACGCAAGCTAACCATATTAGCGCTCCCGTTTCATCTTGGACATTTCGGACGCCGACTGTACATTCATGGGAATCTTGATGGGACTGCGTTGACTCTTTATGGTCATGATCTGGTAACCACTCTCACTTTGAAAATTGATATTGATCTATTATCCCACACCTCCATGAATTCCTCGCAGTGCGGAAAAGAATGGCATACTTATGTTGAACTCCCTTCCGTGTCCTTGAGAAGCCACGGTATCCATCTCTGGGTTCATCTCTGGACTAGCAAGAGGGAAAGGGAAAGAGTCAGGGCCACGTCCGAAGTTAGAAAGCGGCATGGGCTAAGTGGCAGCTTCTGTCCCTAAATACATACTGACCAACTTCAAAGCCTCGCGCGTATCTAACTCTAGATCTAATCCCGAGCTCCTTTCAAAGATGCCAAAGCTCCCGTTAAATCAACCACAGCTTCCTTTAGAAGTTTTATCTCAGCGGCACCCTTGAACCAGCTCCGCGATGAAATGGTATGGTAAATAACAGAAAGCCCATCCCTCGGTTTGTGCAAATGTATCGTGAGCCCGTACAGGTGTTCTTCTAAGGGTTCGTTGGGGATCCGAGTTTCGGTGTAGGTTAGAAGAATACCCTGACACGCTTCTCCATTCACATAAACTTCAACCAAGCCATCTAAGTATTTGACAAGCTGAAGCTCTCGTACAACGTGCGGTTCGAAGTAACGCCCGTAGGTGCCATCATTTTTAGCAAGGCAATTGTGAGCAATCGATTTCGTCTCTTTTAGGAGTTCCTCTACTCTTTCGATATGTTCGGCATTATTGGGGGGGAACCGCAAATAATTGGCAGCAAGCATGGCAGTCGCTCCAATTGGCTTCTTCTCTGGAGTGTGAATGCCGCTGGTAAGTTCCCATGACTCGCCGCCAATAAGTTCCCACAACCTTGAACCAACCTCGATAGTCGGTCCAAAGGGCTTCTCCGTACTGTTACGAAAGGCGAGCACATCAGGTTCTCTTGTAGAAGCAGGTGGAGGAGGAGGTATATGAGCATGAATAGTGTGACCTCGTCGGGATCTTTGCTTCGGGACACGCGCCGTTATTAGATTCAAATAGAGAAGGACGCAAAAGACAAGCTGTATGCCCGGCACCACGGTGCACTGCACTATCCGGACGGAGTGGGAATCCATAACAGAGACAAACAACCTGAAATCTCGGGGAAAACTTAAGGTACTGGAGATATTATATTCCTACGCCAGGCTCCATATGATGAACAATGACAATGTGGCCTCTCATATATACAACCCTGGTCACTCTGGCGCCTGCGGCAGGAAGCGTTCAAGTGAGCTTCCGGGATCATCCTGTTCCGCCCTGTAGGTGTAGACGCAGGAATACAAGGGGGCATGGGGGATCTCCTGCCTAAAGAGAGGCTAAACGACGATAAGAGCGGGTAAGGCAAACGGGACACCAGTAGAGCAGGGCGTAAAGACGGAAGTGAGGCTGAATTATCCTATGGCTCTATTAATCGCCGCCCGTAGTGGCTCCATAGCCAGTCCTTCCACCTGGCCGAGGCGGTCGTTACGAGATTGCCATCGGTTCGTGTGCTTTGCCCGATATTGTTGTAATGAACTTTTTCGGTCCTTCTCTTTTTTTGACCTCGATGTGTGTGGTAATTCGGATTACATCCTGGGAGTTATCCTGGAAGTAAATGGTTAGATAGATATGGAATAATAGGAGGCACATACCTTTACATCTTTCACTGGGTTTGATGCAGGCGTACAAGGAACGAGAAACCTGTAGAGCCTGAGGACGAGGCGTAACATGGCTTGAGGGCTACTGCAGAGAGAGCGCTGAGCCTATTGAAGGACGCAAATGTAGGTGACTAGAGGAGAAGGCGGTGTAGGAAGGCAGCCGGCGAGGACTGAATGAGAGCGGTAACGAAGTTGAAGGACCTCTTGGCCGCGTCGGGCAACATACTTGATATAACATTGAAAATCAGAGCTTGCCCCGCCACTTGCTAACCTAGCACTCTATCAAAATCAATGACTTAGTTTTAGTAACAACAAAAGAACTTTGAATGAACATGATTCTTTTTGCTTCTGAAGGGGCATTATCCCTAGTAGCGCCTCGTCAAGCGGCAGTGGATATGGGGAAGAATCCGATTAGTCCTCTCTTGAGGCATCGCGGATCTAATATGTGCATGAGGCTTGCTTTATCCCCCTTGTTGGAACGACAGAGAGGGTGGTTCGATCGTTCTGGCTGAACGCGGGATGTTTGAGGAGGAAGGAGCTGTCGTGCTCTGGATGGCTGGAAACATTGGTTAGCGCGAGGACACAGCGTCCTCGCGCTAACCAATGTTTCCAGCCACCCAGTAATGACACTCTTCGCGCTGCGGTGCGTTCACCGTCCATTCTTTTTCTTTTTCACGTCAGAACATGCCGGGAGCTACAGAGTGTGTTGTATCCGCCGGCCATGCGGTCCAGGTACAATGGAGTCAACTTGGAGATGGGTCGATTAGCATCACTTTAAGTTATAAGACGAGTTCGCCCGGTGGTATCGAGAGGCTAGGAGACTTCAACGAGAGATCTTTGTGGACTTATTCAGAAAGCTGTCAAAGTGATTCAAATACGATAGCTTTCCAGGTTCCGTCACCAAATGTGGATGATCCAGATGACGAGTCGACCGAAAATCCAGATGAAAGGGCAAAAGCGCTCCGCGACAAGATTGCAAAAAAGTGGAAAAAGACGTTAGAGACACTCCAGCAAAATCTCAAGTCACGGTCGGACCCAAACGCATTTTTTGGAACTGGCGGGTTCGATTCTAGCGCGCAGTGGTCCTACCAGTCTCTGGAAAACTCAAGGGACAATATACATTTGTACCAAGGCCCTTTTCATAAAATCAACCTAGCGAATCGCGAAGATGAACTCATCCAGAGATCGAAATATAACGAACCTAATTTTCTCGAGAGTAATTGTCGGAAATCGATGATGGCCGCTGTGCATCCTGGTTACCAGTTGCTAGATACTACTGAACGTAACAAGATCTGGAAGAACTTTAGAAGGCATATTACACAAGGGAAAATCCTTCGGTTGATTATGAAACACAATGCAGGGCTTTTGTTGACAATTGGCCCAATCCTTGCAAGTAGGGAGTATGTTCATTTCCCTATATCCTTTACCATTAGCGACTCATTTTCCATCAGTTTCGATTTTCTATCCAAGAGGCCCTCCGTCTTTGATTTGCCTTGGCTAAGTCGAGAAAAGCTTTCTGAATCGAAGAAATATGAGATACAAGCTTTGAAACTTCTTACCCATATAGGGGTAGCAACAAGTATGTAGGACTTCCGGCTATTAAATGCGTTGGCTTATGTTTTACAGTCAATTTGAAAAGAAGGGTTGCTGAAGGCCCACAAGGAGTCCTAGCAAAGCGGCAGCAGTTACCTTGTTCTAATGATGCTATGCCAGCCTCATCACAGCGACCACTCTTCCCGGCGCCTTCCCCCCCATTCGAGCATGATCAATCGCCCGGCCCGACCACAGCAGCACAAAGCTCGGACTTCCAGAGGAATCGAATTTGCATTCCTCAACACCCGAACTCGATTTACACCCGAGAAGGACTGCCGAACCAGGACTCGGAACAAACCATACTCGACGGAAACGATGACCGGGTGCCACCTAGCGCACCAGCGCATGGCGGTTCCGGTCGGGGTGGCGAGAACGAGGCGACTGGTCACCGTGGCTTACAGGTGGACTCAGTTGACGATGATATACGGTCTGCATACCTGGCCAATAGCTTGCCGGCTCGGAGCAGTTACCACACAAGCCTGGATACTAATACACAAGAAACCTCAGGGACTCATCGAGGCTTACAGCTTGGTACGGGCATCCATGGGTCAGAACAGATGTACTTTGATGCCAACGAACCACCGTCTACATGTCTACCCGATTTAGATTTGGAGGATGGACAGACGTTGTCTATCCTCCGAATGCTGAGTACATACGAATAGCTACATTGCTTCTGGTGCTTTCACACTTCTGTGATATACCAAGGCATTGATTTAAATCAGTCTCCAAGTTCTTTGAACGTGGACATTGGTACCATGAGGAAAGGAATCCAGGTTTGCACGATTCGAAAATGGACGCTTTCAAAAACCAGAGCGATCGAGCCGAAGAGCGATTCCGTTCCGCAGCCGTTCTTCCTATTCACGACGCTCTGCAGCTGAAGGGTTGCTTCATTGAGAGCATCGTCCGGAATTTGGAGGAGTGAAAGAAGTTCTTTGAGGTCGTCGGAAATTTGGAGACATGGAAGAACTTCTTTGAGAACCTTTTTGAATGCATCGATTGGAAGAGGGTAAAGAATGACTGCTTCATTTTCCGGTATCCAGAGCATGCCTTCGACTAGAAAACCTATCGCCGGCGGTCTTGCCTTCTTAATCTTTGCTCCTGCCATGGTGGCTACCTTGCGTTGCACATCGGGCGTCTTTAATATACCTTAGTTATTGTCCTAGTGGTATTGGCATTCCACATACATACCATCGTCTTAATAAGCTCATTGGTTAGATTGTCGAAGTCTTTTGTCCATTTAAATCTGAATAGTGATACGCCCTTTGCAGTGGGCACCCTCGTTACGCTTTCCAGAAACGGAACAGTCCCTAGGAGCGAAGCAACCTTAAAGGAAAGCTCTTGTAGACTTGGTTTTGCGGTCAGAAGCGCATATAAGGCCATGGTGAAGTGGTATCGAGGCAGCTCTCGCCGTCCTGCAAGAGTTTCTGTAGTCGTGTGTTGGGAACTGAGAAAAGCGGACAAAGGGGCAGCATAGGATGATCTCCGAGACTCTTAAATATACACTGTGATGACAACCAATGTAGCATATGGATTTGGATAAACTCTTTCAAAATGGTACTTCATTCGACCTAAGCTACACAGAGAACTGGGAGACGTAGTGGGGCAGGTGGGACACATTACGTCAGCGGAAGCTTTACGGAAAAACAATGTCCCTATCTGACTAGTTACTCTGTGATTATATTGGCGTAACAATGGAAACAATACTATAAACATTCCAACAGTAGTTAACTATTCGAACCATTGGCATTTCCATCTGCCCCATCACGGTGGGATAAACGTGCGAGCTCTACGCTTTGCCTCTCAGAGGAGTCTGTCACCTGCAAAGAGTCCGTAGAAGCCACGGCAACTTGGGGCGTGTGCGCAGTGTCGTCGGAAATACCACCCCTGGTTTGGCGATTGCTACTATTGACCCCTCCGTCAACGGTTGTGGAGGGACTGTTCTCCTGGCCCGTTGAAGCGGCAGTGCTTGAGGGGCCTGAGGCGGTGGAAGGATTCGGTGGGCCACTTGGCATGATGGGCGGCGATGCTGGCAATGCTGTTGAGGTGTGGAGAAATGGTTAAGATGGTCCCTATGTAATTGTGAATATGCTATCTGTAAAGGGGGCTCTACTTGTTCTAACCTGTGGTGGAGATGAGGGTGAACACTTCGTCGTCCCTAGGCACCAGAGAAGCCGTGCCAATACGCAATGCTTTGCTGAACGAATAGTTGAATGGAAAAGCGACGTAATATAAGAACAGGCAGGTTGCCAATGAAGTGCCATCCGAGCCTTGGTCAATCGTGAGTATTTATACCTCGCAACCCTCCTCCATTACATATTACCCCCGCTCCCGTTGTGGCTGCAACAGTAATATGTGCATTCTCCACATCGCGGCGTTTTCTGCTAGCACGAAGAGGCTTGCAGATTGATTGACTAACTCTCGGCATCGATTTGACTCGGATGAGGACTAAACTATATGAAAGCTTCACCTACTCCCTACATGCCTTAAAGCTACCCTTATCATGCATTCCTGTCCAATGAACTATGCGGGCCGTGAATCCTTTCCACGAGGGATCCACATTAGCTTGGACTTCCGTTCTGGGTCTGCGCATCTAAGACAGCCTTCTTCTCAACTGCAAGTCTCCTGCATTCAATTACGAGTTGAGATAATCCCGGAGAGGAATCATGAACCTAGCGAGCTTCCATTATTGCATATCACCCGCCACCCCCGTTTGACGTGGCAGCGGAAGTAGCATGGACATTCCCACATTGCGGCGATGTCTGATAGCTGGCATCGAACCTTTTCTTCCCGCAAGCCTCTTGACACAACCCGTCGTCTTACATTCCTGTCCAACGAATTAGACTCCCCATGCTCCGGCAATGTCTACTGTGAGAGACCTGCGGACCAATTGACTATCTCGGCATCGATTTGGACTCGAATTGTCGTGATCTACCTTTGCCTTTCAGTCCTGTCCAATGGACTATATCATACATGTTGACATCCTTCCGGTGCGGATTCTATTTCGAGGGGCTGGAAGGCGGAAGGCGATATTCATGTGTAATCACTGCGCAATGTGAAAGATGCATTTATATCGAACAAGTCAATGGATAAGTTCTTTCCGAAGGCGTTTGCAGATGGTTCGCTTATATTCGAGCTAGACTGAATCTGTATATTCTTGACGCGGAAACTGAGTGTCAACCCATGCTCAGACAAAAATGTCGCACTACCCCTGTCAGTGCGTTCGCATCAGCTCCCTAGTCAATTCAAATATTGTTCGGCCCCCAGAATGCTCCTTCTCTTGTCGCTGTTCACCCTGTGCTTCGAATTCATCTCAACCACACGGAAAGCACCCCCATGTCGTACCGTTTGCTGGAAACATTTTTACGAGACTCGGAAAAAATTCGAACTGAAATCTGGCATCAAGATGTCTTAGCCCTGGATATAGGTGGCATCGTTCAAAGCTTGTCCCAACTGCAAGCTCAGCTTGAAGTTCAAAAGACACTTCTGAGTA
Source organism: Zopfia rhizophila CBS 207.26 (assembly GCA_010093925.1). Lineage (NCBI taxonomy): Eukaryota > Fungi > Ascomycota > Dothideomycetes > Zopfiaceae > Zopfia > Zopfia rhizophila. Next base: position 204,799 of record ML994736.1, on the reverse strand, counting down.
CAGCAAAATTACTTCAACAACACAAGCACCTCCCAAACCAGCATGCTACCAGAGTAAAGCACTTTATCAAGTTTGTGTTTGAGAAGACAAACCGCGGGCACAAACAACAAGCACGACTTCGGGCGCTCGAGTTCAACGCCTTGACCTTCTGTGGATTGTTGTATACCGTTAGGGAGCTTCTCGAATTGCCTGCTATACAGTTTGACTTCCTTGTTGAAAATCTCCCCGACTTCGTCCGACGCCAAAGGATATCACGACACTTATATCGGGACGATATAAATAAAGCTGTCTATGGAAAGTTCGCACCTGAAGATGGCAACCTTTTCAAAGAGTATCTAAAGGGTGCGTATTGCAACCTCCCCTTCCTCCAGCCTTATTTAATAAATTGCGGCAAGTTGACACATAATTTAGCGCACGTTGAGCTCCTAGCTGGGGAGCCTGAAGTAGACGAATGTATGTACACCTTCTCAATCAAACCAGTATCGTGGCTGATGGTAAATAGCGTCGTCAATTGATGGACACCACACGCAGCTCGAACTGAACCCAGGTACGACAAGCCATATCGTACTTACTCATTATCACTACTAATTTGAAACCAAGGCCTAGAGATAGGTTGGCAAGCTTTGCTGGCTAGTTAATATTAAATATTGACATTATTAGGGTCACTTAACGGAGACGTCTACGAGCTAACAGTCGACGATGCTCGAACTATTGCCACCGGCGATCAAATTCGGGGGAAGATATATATGACGGACCCTCATGACATCAAATCTTCACCATTCATCACGGTCTCTATCTCAAAGGAAATGTCTGAGTGGTTTGCTACCCAGCGACCACAGATGATGTAGCGGGGGCTCCCCTTACTGTTTAGCAATATACCCCACTTTGAGAGATCCGACAGAATAATAAAACCAGCTATTGTTCCAAGGGACAATCACCAACTTCCCACTCTCCTCGGTGCCTACCATGTCAACAAACTCACTACTGTCTTTCTTATGGATATTCACAGCTCCTTTGTTGTTACGAACATCGACCACGATTGCTGCCGTATTATCGGGAGGGTATATTCGGGTTCTGTTTTGCGGACTTATCCAAGTGGGGGTTGTACAGTCACCGCAATCAGTCTACATAGTATTAACCTTCCGCAGCATGCTTACAACGAGCCTTGATGGCATCTACCTGTTTCTTGAATTCCTCCACTAAATTATTGTCATCCGAATCCTTAGTCCTAATCTTGGTAATTCCGGTAGCCATGAGGGACGTGACAACTAGTGCCAGCTCACGACAATATCTCTAAAACGTGCCGTGTTAGGACTTCTTCTCCCGTTTGGGTGTGATGTAGTATACTGCCGTCGAAGGATGATAGGAAGCGGTATGGTGGTCGTGTGGGGTGATGCGCCGTTGAGAGAAGTGGTGAAGGGCTTGAGGTGCGCATGGAAAGATCGGCTAAATCTTAAGTAAGGAGACAGATACCATGAAGATAGAAGGTCTCAGATGATAATACTCACCTTGGTGGGCTGTTGGTTGAACGTGAGCAGAGGAGGGCGGGGCAAAAGCGCAAGTGGAAGTGGATGGCCCCCCTCCTAAAAAAAAAGTTGATAATTATACGGCGGGGCACCCAGCGAAATAGGTGCAGAGGAAGGCTTGTGGAGAACTAAAATAGAGAGCGTGAACCGATTTCAAGCACTGGTGCCTGACCGAAAAATGTTTCCATATGAAAGAATCGCAGACCGGCAGCGCCCTTGGCGGCGCACAGGCCCCGTCAAAGCCCGAAGCGCTAAGTGTGGTTTCAACGTTGGAACAAACAGCGCTTCCTCGTGGACCTCGCACCCGTAGCCTCTTCAATACGCCTCAAGTCAATACGCTGCTCTCTTTTATCAGCTGCACGTGATGGATTTGCACAGTTATAGAATTGATGCCCCACCGAACTGCATACTCGTGGCCTGTCCTTATTTGCCGGCGCTTTATCAGCAGTGAACGACAAGTAAGAAAACTGCTCTGACGTTGCCGTCTGTATCTCTAATAAATTCAGCAATTTCGCGGAAACACGTGGCCATACCTCTCTCGTCCCTGTCTACACGATCTGTTTCGCTGAGTTATCTTTATCGCAACTGCTTCAAACCGTGGGTGGTGCGCTTCATCGTGGTGCAATGCGGAATGAGCAGCAGGCTCGGCCTGCAACACCAACTTTCCCTCGTTCTCACCGCTTTGGTATGCAACCGACTTCCAGCCCCGTCAACAATCACGATTCATGCAAAAAAAGCACTAAGCATTAAAACTTTCTCTACGAAAGAAGTACGGCAAGTTGCGGAGTGCTATGCTGAAGTCGACGGAAGATTCCCTGGAAGGGAGGCAGTGTACAGCTTTGGCTCTGTTTTTCAAGGCCTTGCTTAAGGGAGTTCAAACGCCCCCGCTTTCCTGCTCCCCACTCTCGTCGAATCCAGCTGCCAAACGTCGAATTAATCCCAGCCTCCTACCACGAAGACCTCTCATTCCTCTGTATTGGACCTCAAGAGCCCAGTTCACGTTCGTTATATCTTATTTTCCGTTCGGAAATCTCGCAATGGCGTATCAAAGTCAAATTCAAAGGGAACCTTCTCAGCACCCAGGAAACTTCGAGTCCTGGCAGGCTTCAAAGGGAACGGGACCTTCGGACTCTCGCTTCGAATATTCATTTCAACACACTACCACTTCTCCACGACACGGTTACAGAATTAGAGATTACTGTTGGGCCTACGAATAGCTCCCTCGATCTACTGTTAAATGGCGTCATTGGTGATGCTTCCGCAGCAGTGGTTAGGAAATTACGATACAACGTCCAAGAAGACAAATCAAGAGTACGATATCCTCTCTGGACAAACGATAAGGATGCTCAAACACAGGACTTCCGACGGTGATTCTTCCGCACGAAGCTCTCCTGCGGTCGCAAGCGAGGTGCTTAAGGCCAGTTCCCTTGCTTAATCACCAACCGCAATCCGTACAGGAAGCCGCACTACCAAAGCAATCACGTCGCACAAGGAAGTAGATATAGGAGATAGCAGGCAGGGCAAGTGATAGAGATGAAGAAGGCTGCTGGGTTATAGCAAGGAGACGTGCGCACCGGCCTTATCGGAAGGAGCCGATGAGAAGCGGAAAAACCGTTGGCTCCCAGGCTAAAGAGAGAGCAACTTCGTGGAATTACACGGCGAGCGGTCAGAGAAGAGCGGAAAATCGAAGAGCGCGAAGAGAGCAATCATCTTGAGCCGATAAATTGCATGGCAACCGTCCGGCGTTGATGCCCGATATGAAGTTCACATGAAAGGTTGTCTTCTGCAGGGCCTGCGGCTGGTTTTCGCCTGGCTCTCAGGCCCACCATCAAACCTCTCCAGTGCAAGTGTCACGTGTGTGACATCCACGTCCGTCGGTTGACTGGCTAAGGCGTCCACTATGACGCGCATTTCGACCTACATCACTGGACCATGTGGCCATACACGCTTTGCAGTTTATTGGCAAACGATTACTTGGGGGATTTTTACGGTCGTGTTCATGGCGACTTTTGAGAGGGAAGAGCGGTCGTTTAGAAAGGACGATGTTCTGCATACCCAGATCATGCGCAAAGGTTGGGAAATCGGAAACTTCTGGTACTTTTCTACGTTGGACTGTCTGAACGGGCTATACAGTCTCTACATGTCACATATTCAGAGGATATTTGCCCCCCTCGAAGATTCTGGCCCCGAATTTGATCGGACTGTGTCGACGTACTGGACCCCTAACACGGTTGAGTTCATTACCACGAAACTAAGAGATAAGGAACTATATTCCAGCCAACTCCGCGACAGGTTTGCGGCTGAACTTAATAATCTTGAGATAGATGACGGAGCTACTGGAGAAAAGGATGATACTGCTATCGAGGATGGTGATATAAATTTATAAGTAACTTGACTATAACGAGTTCGACCGGACTCTTGAGCTTGTATTAGTGGTAAAATCCCTTGGTCGCCGGAGCTATCATGGAAGCATCGCCAATCAGCTACGTCAAAGGCGCTAAGCTCTTTGCTGACCGTATGGAGAGTTGAGCGGCTAGTGACAACGTACAATAAGTGCTGGAGCGGGGTGGAGTTGTTATGAGAGTCTCCGAACTCCATAATTCGTCCCTCCAAAGACGCCGGGAGCGAAGGTTGGAGGAAAGGAGGGATGTAACAATGGAGGCGCAGAGGCCATGAGGCTCGGCAGGAACAACGTCGGCCCTCTCCGTTCGACCCGGGGATTCTGCCGACCATCCGTGCCGCGGATCGTCCATATAGATGAGTGGTGTCCTATAGTGAGTAGGTGAGGGGCGAGTGCGGAATTGGGTTGACGGTAAGAGGATGCAAAAGCATGAGGTTTCCAGCAGGATGACATAGTCTGTGTAGCTTATGGACGCCACCATCCCATTTCCATCCCATTCCATCTGCAGAGCGGACATGCAGGTGTGGTTCAACAGGCTTGAATTGGCCTTTTCACCAAGCAGCCAATCACTAAAACGCTAATATGGCCGTCTCGTCCTGGTTTCGAGATACTCATGCAGCGTCACCGGAGGCCACAGTCTTGGGCAGCTTTGAATTCAGCATGTGATATCGTGCGTCAAGCGTGGGCGGACGTTGTGCCACACACTCTCGCATGACTCCCAACGACGCAGCGACCCCGCTTCGACGGTTGGGCCATACACGACCGCCCTTGGGGTCCGTATGCTGTTGCCTTCACAAAACGTTTGGAAATGAACCTTGTACAATACGGTCTCGTCTGACCGGGGAATATAGATAACGCCGAGTTGGACTCTTCGCGGACTATAAAGACTAATATTCGGAACCTTCAAATAGGAGGAGTCGGTCATTCTTCACGCCTCCCAAAATGTCACTCGTCACAACTGAATTCCTTCGGGCGCTCTATAATGAAGCACAGTCTGGTACATATGAGCATACCTCCATTTCCTTCTGGGGCTATCTGTTGTCCAAAGTGTATTTCGCCGAGGATCATTTTTACGTGGATGCGCAAAAGCCTGCCTCTCCCAATGATCCATTACGGCGTGTCGATGAACAGGTCAAATATTTCGAGAAGGGAACCCTGAAAACTAGAATCTTGTGCTTCCACGAAGGGAAAAAGCCGAGCGCCAACACTGACGACATGCAGGTTGTTGAGGGGCAAGCCTTTGAGGCCTGCGCTACGTACTGCGACTTCGCAGGAATAAATCACGTCTATGCCCTCACAACCATTGGCACCTTGGCACGAACTTGGAAATATTCACACGGTACGCGTCAACTTGAGCCTCTTTTCGGGAGCGCCGGTCTCTTGAACCGTGCGGCCTACGTAGACGCGGATTCCGCCCATGCGTCACAGCTCGATCAAACTTTCAGGCACATGAAAATGATCCCGCCTTCTGAAGTTGCGGAGCTTCAACAGCCTAGGCATCACGTTTACGCGACGGGTTCTAGGTAAGTAACTACCAAGAATTCAAATATCGCCGCTGACATAGTATTGCAGCAATCCGAGCCAAATTCTAGCTAGCACAAGCGATCAACAAGAGGAGTTTACTGTAAGGCAGCAGGGTGGTGGGTGGCACTGGAGTAAGACATATTCAAAATACTACAGGTTCGATAAGGACAAGAATGATTGGGTATTTCAATGATGGTCATTACCCGATTTTGATTCGGTTGCGGGGTTCCGTGGATTGGGTTTGGAATTTCTTACATAATCATCTATTCCTTTTAAACCGTTCGCCGTTTGCGAGCTGGCCATTTCCACTCACTACTCATCTCTTTTATATCGATGTAGTTATGGAACACGCTCAAAGTCTACAACAATGTCTATTATGTCATATGAATCCTCGGAACGATGAGCTAGTGACTGCCGGTATGCACCTTGACACTCCTCACACATTTTCTAACTTGCGACAAGCCATCAACAATGAATTATCCTCAAAAAGTCCTCTGTTCCTTCCGTATAAAGAAGCCCTATGTCAAAAATTCCCTTGCTTTTCTTGCAAGATTGGGCCGCCTGTGGTTCTTATCCATTTGGATTGCTTTAGATATCTACGTCAATTTTATCCGCGATCTGGATTGACCTTGAAACAAATCGTCAAGTTCTGGCCGCGAGGGTCGAATTCAATTGCATTATCAGCAAGGCAAAAGAGCACGAGGGAGAAGCATTCATTTGTTGATTATTTCAGCAAATACATCTACCCCTTAGCGCAACAAGCCGCCAATCCCGACTTCCAAAATTTGATATTTCTGCCTGTTCTGCCAAGAGAACTGCTCTCCAATATCGCGTACTTTTCATGGCCATGTGCAATTCAACAGCCTTTAATCGTCATGGCAGAGGCGGGAAGCTGTTTGCGGGTTTACGGGAAGAAACCAGATCCAGATTTTTACTTGGAATTTCCGGGAAGCGAAGTCTCCTTTGAGCGGCTCTTCCTTTCCGGGACATCCTACATCGCGAAAATAAATTCGGATTCACGGAAAATCCGCCACGGAAATATTCCTCGCAATATCATAATTGCTCGAGATGACATTGGGATCACAGATGTTGATTTTGATGGTGGCTCTAGCCCACTACATCAAACATTAAGACATGGCTATTGGTATAAAACCATACAGCCTGCCGCACGATACTTCAAGCTTCATGTGCATTCACAGGTACTGCTTTTATGCTCATTCATTTCGATAGCTGACCCTGCTAGCACCTTGTCGCAAACATCGGCTTGACCCATGATGATGGCGAGACTGATTGGGGTGTTTTCTGGAACCATCCTTTTCCCTCATCATCTCTCCCATGGACCTGGTACACTCTTGAAAAGAGTGAATTCTCCCCAGAATTTATGAGGCATGTCAAACTTGACGACAGTACTAGCGGTATTACCATTTGCTGTGAGAGCAGGGGTCCTGTGAGCATTCACACCCACACCAAATTTTGCCAGAGTGTAGAATTCTACGAAGATATAGAGTATAAGGTTCCGGAAGGGCTTGTGTGGATTTATTTTCCTCTTGCTAAGAGAGAGACTATTGTCGCCGGGTGGGTACGTGAATTAGTAAGTAATCTAAATGACCGCCGTCCTGTTGTAGTTGTAAGTCGATTCATTCCTTTTATGATTCAATAATATTGATATAGAGAAACAGTTAAGCACCTCCTTGCAGAGAGGCCGTTCCTTTGGCCCTTATATACATCCAGATTGCCGGAGTAACTATAGATTTCAATCTCTGGGGAGCCAACTCGGTCATCACGTCACGGGATTCTGTTATAACGACATGGGAATCACGGCCTCAACCAAGTTCAAACTTACCCTTGCTCACGCCCTAGAGGAGACAACTCATTGCACAGCCCTAGAGCCCTCTTTCGGGCCTATCGCCAATATTCCAGAGAGTTGTGCCATACCGGATTGGTTCTACTCCCACGCATCGCTCGACGGTGTTATGCGCATTCGCATGTGTATGGATAAACAAAAGCCTCATCTTCCCTGCATTGGCATTGTATTAGTTTACTCTGAGCGGGAAGAAGCACTTGGCCAATGGCGATTTGATCGAGAGATAGAGGAAATCGATCCTTCTGGGTCAATCTACCTATGTGTAGGGAGAACCAAAGTTGGCCCCTATGTAAAGGGAATCGTTGTTGAGAAGCCTTCAGAGGAAGAAGATTGGTGTGAGATCACCCTGGCTGGCACGATTTCATGGTGGTTCACCTCTGAATGTTCGCAAGTAGTAATTGAAAAGGACACGTTTTAGCTTAGAGGAACTTTGCATAGCGTTTTCTTTTGAAGGACGGATGTTTTAAAGTTGAGGATTATACAATGGTAGAGCGACATGCTGTGCGACGCAGGTAATTCCTAATTGGCCATACCAGCCCTTTTGAAGCAGGGATTGTTAAAGTAACAAAGTGGTCTCTTACGTGATATCAAAGCCCACACTCCATGACAATACGACGCCATCGCCGACTCAGTCTCGAATGGCCATCGGCATCTTTGGGAAGGTCCATCTCCTAGACAAATCTGTCGTCAGGAAGGTGCCTCTCAGCAGTGACGACACTCAACCTATACGCAACGATGCCACGATATATGCCATATTAGGCGACCACCCTCGCATCATAAATTGTCATTAGCGCTGACGATGGTTGAATCAACAGTCCAACCATTAGCGGTGGAGTTGTCCGGCCGGTTGGAAAGGTGGAAGTCAAGGCAGGACGGTTGCCTAAAGGGCAAGCATCAAGAGTTCGGTTGTTGTCATCAGATGCAGCGACGCGGGTCTCGTCATCCTCATCTTCCAGCACGATCGGGGTTATCTAGGGCGCCGTGCGAGTAATGCCGCCGAGCCTGCGGCAAGAAAACGCAGGTATCGCTATACGCACCTCTGCACTTCTCCACAGCAAGTGCTGTGTCTTCCGCAAATAGGTCGGCATTCGGAGCGACAACCATCCTTGGGGGAGGAGAAAAAGGGTCTGCTGCCGAAACAAAAGGTTGGAGAGTTGCGAAAATTAACATCAGCCTTTCTTTTTCTTCTTGGAGGCTTGCATCTCTTGCATTGAAGGGTCCGGGGTGACTTGCTGGATATCCACGGTTTCCTCCGATAGCAGTTGTTCTTCAAATTGCTGCGAGAGTCCTGAAGGCTCCGAAAGCTGTGATCCAGGCGGCTGAAAGTCTCCAAGATTCAAATCAGATGGCAATTCGTCAACGATGGTGTTGATCTTTTCCAGAAGGATAATAGCACGCTCATACACCCCTCTCGAGAATCTGAATGCCGTCCATTTTTCCTGGGCCTCGAGGGCTATGACGTCGAAGGCGTGAATAAGATGGCGGTGTACTGTAAACTTGTTCCCTTTAAATATGGGATACCAGCCGTGTAGCCTCACTGTCCGGTGGTCATGGGACACTGAGAAAGTTAGAAGTTCTCGATGAAGTTCACTTTCTCTCTTCGCCCGTTGAAAGATTGAAACGATGGCTCTGACCGCAATCCCCATGCTTTGGGCATTCTGTCGATCTGCAAGTTCAAGTCCCGTAGTCCCACATTTTACCTCGGAGGTAAGAATGGGAAAGTACATGTAGTGAGTAGCCATGAGAGGAGATTGGTAGGAAGGATCATCGCCTAACAAAGGCCGAAGTTTCCTAATACGACTGTCCGAGAGGCCAGATCGCCCAAACCCAACCGCATAATCTGGTTGCGGACGCGGATCTATCAGAGGGATGCAGTTTTCCCAGCCCTCATTCACACTCTCGACCAAGACGCCGAGATGCTTCTCGCTAACCCTTGCCAGTGTCCTCACAGAGGGGACGAGCAGTCGAGCAATATCCTGAATGATCCGTGATTCATTTTTGTCTTGCAAGTCGTCGATAGCTTCTTCGAAAATGTCGTCACGGAAGAGGGAATCTTTCGGGGTATTGCATTTGGTCTCGAGCAGACTCCGGCAGAGGCGCTTGCTATCATCCGAGATACCGAGCTCTGATCTTTCCATGTACACTCCTTGTGTCTTGAGCCATGTTGGGTAACTACGATGTGCGTATACAACGGTCTTTGTCTCTCTCGGCTTTTCGCTTGGTGTCGCAGAGGCAATACTGGATTCCGAACGTTTGCGACGAAGAGAAGCCGATTTCTTTCTCGCAAGCAGCATGTTGTCCAGTTGAGAGAATCCCAATTCCAAGTCTTCTCTTGGCCAGGTTTTCTCCATCACCCAATGTGCAATGTACGAACTCTGGGACCCGCTGATTCTACTGGCTATCTCCGGTTCAGCTGTCTGCTCAGGGTGGGGCTGGAATCGTTTTTGAGGTGGCTCGGTCGCGGTGGGGTGCTCTTCCCGACGTCTCTTTCGGCAATTCAAAGGAGCCGAAAGACTCTAAGGTAACTTAGCTCCGCAACCACAGGATTACTGGAAAGAGAACATACCTCGTTACGTACAGGATACCGAGTATCCTGCTGGGGCTTCCTCTGTTGAGACGGGACTTCGTCTTGCAGCCGTCGATTCTGTTGGGGGGGTAATCTTCTAGAGCGGCTTGGCTGTTGCCCCGTAGAAATGCTTTTACGTCGGTCCGCTACCAACAGTCAAATCTGAGAACCATACTTTGTAAAGGAGCGCATACATTTTTCAACGGCTAAGCCTGGAGATGCCCGTGGTCGCCTTCGGAGGGGCGCGGTTAGGTTAGCGTCAAGCAGATTTTCGACTTCAGGCGATAGCTTTCGATCCTTGGATGGTAGAGCAGTCAACCTGCCCTATAGAAGCTTAGTTTAAGTTGGCTGTATAGCATTGCGGGACAAAGTGGCATACCTCTTTGCACAGAGTCTCGTTCGACGGTAGAGGATGTTGGTGCTCAGCGTGTTCGCTGCACTTAGGGTTCAGACGTGCACTTCTACGAAAAGATCTCTGCACTATTGCCTTCTTGACACCTTGAGGATGTTTCCCTATCGAAAAGTCAGCGGCCGGCACTTAGTTAAGTGGAATCAGCGAAAGGTGTACCTTGATCCTTTTGTACAGACCGTTGTCGCCTATCCTTCTGGGCAGCTAGCTTTTCGCAGTTACGGGCCATGTCGATTGACAGAAGGGGGAAAGATGGTATCTTTATAATGCGTGGAGAATTTAAGTTGATGCGAATGTTGGAAGAACGAGGTGGATGACGTGAGTGCAGGTTCTGGGGCAGTGGAACGGTCTTGGCGCGAATATGCTAACCTATATTAGGTATAGATTAGACAATTTCTTGGCGACGTTTGTCCTCTTTCACCATATTTAACTTCCGCCATTATACATATAAGTAATATGTCCTATTCACGCCATTTCCAGATAGTAACTAGACACCATTGATGTCATAGGCCGGGCCATCTTCGGTGCTGACCGCAAGCGTGACTAATCGATGCTCATCCAGCAGCCCCATTACCTCAGAAGCTCAGCCCCCCATACAAAAAATGTGTCAAAAATCGCGCCAAGACCAAGTTTACAGCAAATTTATCAACACTACAAACGCTAAATAAAAAAATCAAAGCTTCACAAGTCCTAGATATTTACATTGCAATTTTAAAAATAATAAAAAAATTATAATATGGCGCTGTTGTAATATAGAAGTAGTGCACCAAAAAAAATCTATTGATACAGTACAAGTTTCCAGAATCTTAAAAGCTCTAAAAACATAAAATTTCGATATATTAATACTACACGATTTAAATCAAAAATCGAAGCCTTACAAGTCCTAGATATTTTTATTGCGAATCTTTTTATTCAAATTTTATTATAATTTTATATTAATGTATTATAGAAATGATGTAACTACTAAAGCTCTGATTTTTCACTCTTTTCACCCGTCTTTCAAGCAGTTTACTCTATTTTTTAGCGCCTTTCGATTTAAATTAAAAATCGAAGGAGTGTATTTTTCAGATATATTGGAATATGTTGCCACATTGAAGAGCATAAAAGTAGACTGTTGTGCTATAGTTATGAGGCCTCGAAGTTGGTGAGTTCGCGACATTTTCCCGGCGATCTTCCCCCAAATCTCGGCTCGGTGCTCAGGCCTCCTGCGGAGGGTCGTTCCTCTGGAACAGGCCTAGCGCCACACGTGACTTAGAGGCCTGAGCACATGAGGTAACAGCCCCACCTTTCCTTGGCTGTGAGACTCATACCATTCCGCATGCACAACAGAACTTCAGACGTCAGCGCCCCTTGCTCCGAACGCTGGCATAGCTAAGATCATATATGTCCGATGAATCAACAAGACGCAAATCCGTCACCTTCTCCCTACAGCCCGATATACAGCCCATATCGCCGCGACGGTGTACTCGAAAGAGCAGCTTGAACATGGAGAAGAAGCTTTTTGAAAAGTTTGATGGCGCTCACGTCACAGATGAGATGCTCCAAGAAGCATCAAAGCTATTTTCTGAAAATTATGGGGTTTGGAGTGAGCACGCCAAGTTTGCGAAAGCTGGTACGTTTTCTTAAAACCGATCTTGAGCCAGTCTACTAATTTTTCCTCAGGTAGTCGTGTCCGGCTAAGCAAAGAAAGGCTTCGAAGCGAATACATACTTGAAGGCATCTCATGTTCCTATGTCAGAGTTTCCGTCAATGGCTATCTTGCTGGCAACGCCTTCGCCTGCCGGTGGAATCTCAATGGCAAGACTGTGTGTTGGATCACTCAGTTAGTGGTGCATCGCACTACCGCGAGCGTGGGCTTGTACAGATCTCGACTCCCTTCCACCTCTCCTCCGTCTCTTCGGATTGATACAGTCGCCGCCAGATAATTACAACACCCGTAATATGGAATCGACAGCTCGTAGGCGGGAACCGCACTATGCAACCTCGCCCACATGCTCCTCCTTGTCTTTTAGGGATATATGTCGTCCAACTTTATACCCATCGTCCTCTTGTACGCGCTTATGCACCCTGCGGAGCCGCCTATCGTGTACGGTCTTCACCTGTGGGGAGACCCACCGTCTGCACGTACAAGGAGGCCCCCTCCCGCGGCGCTCACCGGGGAGAGTCTTTCACTCTAGGACTGTGGAATGAAGTGAAAGTGAAAGCGCAGGCGATGGGCGTTTGCTGTCTTAGCACAGGTTTGAGAGCCTGCAGAGCCCTCAAATTCAACCTCTCTCACTCTCTCACAACTATCGGGCCATTGTCGACTCCTGCGATTGTTACCGGCGTGCGCACGTACTTTAGCAACCCACTATACACCAGCCTTTGCGCACACCACGCTTGCGACTAGATCCCGCCTATAATGGCTTCATCGTCTGCCGTTCTACCGCCACCCGGTTGGGCCCACAGCACTGCCCTCCATCAACTTACCTGGGTCGTGCCTATTGATAACTGGGAGGACCAGCCCGAGCTAGCCGCGCCTGATTACGTAGACCCGTACCCGGCGAACGGCGTCCTACCAATGGCCGACTGTTGGAACACGACTACTTCTGGCTTCATGGAGGACCGTACGAGCCTTCGCATTGTTGTGGGGAAAGACCACTCCAACCAAGTTAGTAACCAGCGGCCACGCAAGTGGGTCGGCATCTACACTATCACCACTAGAACCGTCGCACCCGTCTACATAGCGATGTCGCAAATTCCAAGCTTCCCAGTTCCAGCAAACCTTATGGCCGCGCTTGCTACTCAGTCGGTGACCCATGCAAAGGCGGAGTGGATGCCCTGGACCACCTTCGTACAACAGCATTGGCCGGCGATTAGAAACTTTAGCTTCGTCCGACCTTCACGAGAGCATGCCCTCATACCCACCCAGCATCGCTGCTTTAACGGTGTTCGCACTCATCGCAACCACCCAAACCTACAGACCGCGGCCATCAGCTACATTGCCTGGCCCAGACGAGGATGGCACGGACGACGCGCTCGAGAACTACCTCCAAGGCCAAGGCCTCGATGACGAGAGCTACCGGACCTGGCTCTACAACATCGTACCTACGCTTGAGCAACTCTGAAGTCTTTTATGGTATCAGCAATCATGACTGAAGTAGAAGGAGTTCTCTACTGCCTACAGATAGGCCCACATGGTCAATCTCTGCTGCTCTACTTTAGTCTTTGCATAAAGTCTACCGTCTCCGCTGGATAGCCTAATATAAGTACTATCCACATATTGCATTGCGTCTTCTTTATAACTATAACTGTGACATCCTTATATCCGTCATCTTCAGGAGTGGGAGATGGAGATCGGCGAATTAATAGGACAATCAAGTCCTTAGCTATCCCTCCACTCTCCACTCTCACTCCGCACCCCAGCGCCTCGTCTAGCTGTTGCAGGGATTAATAACTCATAGTTAGCTCCCGAGTGCGCGCATCCGATCTACTACCACCTACAGATGCAATAACTACTTAAATATATGTGGTGGTGAAAAGGCCGTCTAGTTTGAAGGAATTGCCCCCTGATTTTTAAGGTCTTTTTCATCTGTGACTATTAGCTGTTCTCAGGGCAGGTATCGGGTGGTTCATTCCTCCGATTTTCACGCGAATTTAAATTATTTCACCGCCAAGATTCGTTCAATTCTGAACGAATCTTGGCGGTCATGTGACTTAGTCTAACTAGCGTCTCGGCTCTTTGATCCTGTCCCTTAGGACATCGTGCCAACACTATGAGGGGAGTACGATGCGATAGAGCGTCTACTTAGGTGGTACGAGTTGCTATTGGAGTACGATAAGGACGAGGTACGGTCCGTGGGTTCAAAAATACAGGCGCCAGCTAACGATGGAAATCAGGCAGATATGACTGCGACGGAGGAAGCCATCAATTTAACCTTCGCATGAGACCGGCGTACATAAATTGATTCGTGACGGGTCAAACAGGAAAACTCTTTTCGCGCAGAAGGTGCGCTCAGTCCGTTCTCTTCCGAACCAATCCGGCGTTTCATCTCTATATCGAATAACGTCTTCTCAAATTATCAAAATCGGCGACTGTCGTGTGCGCGGATTGCGGCCTTATTGCCCCAGGCATCGAGCTTCAATCTCTGATACATGTCAACACGCCGCCTTCTCGAACGCTAAAGAAGATGCGCCTCCTACACACCAAAACCCTCGAGTTGTCAGAGTTCCTAGGCAGCAATATCCCTCCTTATGCCATCCTTTCCCATACTTGGGGAGCAGAAGAGGTGTCCTTTGACGACATGAATGGAGACCGCGGAACAACACTTACAAAGGCCGGGTATAGGAAGATTCGTCAATGCTGCGATAAGGCGCTTCTAGATGGGTTCGATTATCTCTGGGTTGATACCTGCTGTATTGACAAGCGCAGCAGTGCAGAGCTATCTGAGGCTATTAATGCCATGTTCAAATGGTATCAAAACTCCGCAGTATGCTACGCGTACTTAGCCGACGTGCCGAGTAGGGAAGAACCTACCTCAAAGAATATAGCGTTTGCGGCGAGCCAGTGGTTCACAAGAGGATGGACTCTTCAGGAACTTATAGCTCCTCTGAGAGTCCATTTCCTTGATTAGGACTGGGTGGAGATTAGAACGAAAGAGGCTTTATCGAATAGGATAGCTGAAATCAGTGGCATCCATGCCCAGATACTAGCATCGCCTTTTAATCTAAGTCTTGCAACTATCGCGCAGAAAGACCACCAGGGATGAGGACATTGCATATTGCCTTATAGGTTTATTCGGAGTCAACATGCCAATGCTCTATGGGGAAGGAGCGAAGGCTTTTCAGAGGCTTCAGCTAGAAATTATCAAGACAACACATGATCATTCCATATTTGCATGGAGAAGGCGTCGGGATTCTGAGCATTCTGAGCCTTCTGGCTTCCTTGCTTCTTCCCCGGACGGCTTTTCCGATTCCGGGACAATCTGTCTTTCCATTTCAAGAGGATTGGAATGGCAGCCCTACTCATGGACGAATCTAGGTATCCGCATCCGACTGGACGCTGTGTATGGCGAACACAATTCGCATTACGGGAACTAGTTTTCTGTCCTCCTAGATTGCTGTTATGGTGACAGACCTAATACACGCATTGGAATATATTCCACGTATGTTGACGGGGTTCAGAGGCGTATTCGCAGTGATGAGTTTCATGAGGCAGAATACACTGAGAATGGCGCCCCAGCGGATCAGTTTGGGGAACCGATTTACCCATTCCCTAAGGGCTATGTCGAGTAAGCACCATCCTAAACAGTTTCATATTTTGAGCTTACATTATGCCTCAGACAGTCTTGGTTTTACTTCAATATTAACCCATAGTCTAACATCCACCAGACAACGACCTGGATAAGGGCCGGAGGCCGATATTTGGGAGCCGGGATTGGGAGCCGCTTTTGGGACGTAGGGTGAGATGCGCAGACGACCTTCCTGGCTTCTTGACCGATATGGTGAGCTTCTTATATCGAGGTATGTTAAAGTAAAGAAATTAGTGGCGCAGACTTCAGTCAGGCAGATCTGGACCGGAAATTCTGCGGACACTTAATTGCATCATTTGCATAACAGAACTATCAGATTGATGGCGGAATGACTATAACTTCGCGGAGGAGAATACACCAGATACATACTAGCGCCTTGGATATTATCAAATGCTATCAATAGAACAATTTTCACCATTATGGCAGGGACTCTTATCCGGAACGCGCCATCTTCTCTCAACTGGGCAAACCTCATTCTTTTCCTTTCGTGGGTGCACACCCTAATTTGGGTTATAACACCCTTGTGCTGTAGGGCTAGTGGCCATCCCCACCAATCAGTTACGAGGCTATGATTTGACTGACAACTGCGACTCCCATCTAGGTGGATTACGCGCGTATAGGAATGGACGGGAGTTGGCTGAGGAGTATAAACGCAGCAATCGCGCGTGCAAACGAGAAAGCGAATGAGATATATGACGGTGCACCAGCCTCTAGCTTTACAACCGAAGTGACTTCCCTGGTGTCCGAAGCCTCCCTTGGTGGATCTCAAAGCCAAACGTCCTTCACCATTAATGCGAATCATGGGGGTATGAGAAAAGCAACAAAAGGCGGAGTAAACAAAGGCGTTCGCGGCCCGCTTATTGACATGTGGATGCGACCCTCACTTTTTGGAAGTTGGAAACGAGTAATGTTCTTGCAGTGGTTGGTTCTCATTAACCTGTCACCCCCTTGGGCTCACAGTTCAATGTGGCTCATCTGCCGCCGCCAAGAGATTAGATGCATGGTCGTCTTCCACGTCGCAGGATATGATGAGCTCTGCACGATAGCGGGCGCCGCTCCCCACACCCATATAGCCCACCTCCCTCTTGTGGAATCTGAGGTTCCTATGATCGATAATCGCCATATGCCCGTCGGCCACCCTCCCTGCTAGCGCGGACAAACTTCGCGCTTGAGTAGCACTGGAAAAGAACGAGCGACTTATGACTGTGAGAAGAGCATGGACATTGGCTAATTTGGCAGATCAGAGAGGACGAGTTGTGAACGCTGGCAAGCTTTCCAGCTTAGATACTTCGCTATGAAGAAGTAATGAGTCCACACAACGTGCTTCTCAGCCTCCAACAAACACCTCCGCCGCGGAGAAGGAACAAGAATTGTGTATAGCGATCGAGACATCATCCGATACCGTCAAACTTCCCCACGAAAGTATCGATAAACAAAGACCAGATTCCAACGCCTCCCTTGATAGAGGTACGTACAAGGATCGAAGGTATGATCGCCGGCAACAGAGAGCGAAGAAAGAAGTCGCCCAAAGCGGAGTAATCGGCGTAACAGGTCAAATATCTAGTCCGAATCTGGTGGAGTAGGAAGGCTACATATATCGCAGACCCCCCAAGTCTCCATTGTATTTTGCCCATCTACAGCGCCGCAGCCCCTCCCACAGGAGGAAGTACGCGCTGCTCGATAGGGAATATGGCACCTGGAACACGTCCATCTCGTGTAGTGACACATCTGGAAAGTTAGACCCAATAAACACGGTATCGGCAGGCTTACGTACGATGTACTTCGGAGTTATTTCAGAATCGACTTCGACAGTGTTAGAACAATCTACGAACGTACGGTCAGGTTCAGGGCTGGAGAATACGTTTAAATAGTCCAAAAAAGTGATGTAGGAGTCCAATTTCTTCATGAGTCGGAGTGTTGATCCTTCAGCACTTTCAAAAACAAAATAAGATGTTCCAGCCTTGCTCTAATAAAGGCTGCATCTAATCTCAATTGGTCAGAAGCACGCCTTGCTGGGTGTAAGTCCAAAAAGAGCGAGATAAGAACAAATCAGCAGCTTCTCAAGGAATCCTAGACTTTTGCTGCCTTGCTTGACCTGCATGTTACTCCATGATTTCTCCAATCATTTTCAATGGCAACCAGTCGAGAACACCCAGCATATATTGACCGGTGAGTAAAAGCTTCAGCCCCACACTTCTCTTATTTAGTATTGTCAAATCGTGCGGCATTTATTCATGCACACATCGAGCTCGATGTGCATTAGCTTGTAAAAATCCGGTTACGGGATATAGTTTGCGGAAGCTTGAGAGCCATTCGTTATCTGTTGGAAGCCACTCGCTGAAACCCCTAGTGACAGGATAGCATTAAAAAAGACCCCTAGGTTCCCAAACCCAAAGCTGCTGCCTAGCCAATGCATTTTGCAATCTCAATTGCATAGACGGGTGGCCACCAATCAGGAAGGCAAGCCAAATCAAAAGGGT
The DNA here is from genome assembly GCA_010093925.1 of Zopfia rhizophila CBS 207.26. NCBI lineage: Eukaryota > Fungi > Ascomycota > Dothideomycetes > Zopfiaceae > Zopfia > Zopfia rhizophila. The sequence goes on along the minus strand of ML994736.1, from coordinate 186,738 downwards.
ATAAAGAAACTGAATACAGAAGAGAACGGGCTTTCCCGAAAGGTAATGATGAAGAAAGAGATGCGATAAAATTTCCTATCTACTCCCCCGAGAATGCGGGATAAGTAATCCGAACCACTAATTCCTACCACACTTTCCGGCCTTTCTTATACCTCCTTGGCGGTTCCACCAAAGGTTTCATATAGCGTGTAAGGAATATACTGAATTGATTTGATAAAGCATAAATGGACAATATTAGGCAGTTGAGCATATAGGTAATAATTTACATGAATAATAACTTTGTGACCTCCTACAATATCTGAACGAAAAACCCAGTGTTAAAATCTATGAGAGGGGTCTCCTGAACTAATCGCGATCAAAGACGGGTCGCGCGGGTTAAGGTATAGAGGAGGTGTGTCGCGTGTATGGTCTTCCCTGAAAGGCGGTACGCCGTGTTGGCCGTTCAGATTGTGAGCAAGGGCAATCTCCGTGTTAACCCTATTACTCAAGCTGGCACTGGTACGAGCCACCTTTATTCTTTGACCGAAATGGACCGAAACAATAGGAAGGTTATTATGCTCTGGTAGATGAGCAAGAGTCACATCGTAAGAGTCGTTAAATATATCGAAAACGATATGGATTGTGTGTGGCCACTTATGCATTGCCAACAATTGTATTGGCAGATCATCTTTGCTGCTCTGTAGAAAATGCGACCCTCTAAGATTTGTAACTGCTGTCGATACGATATCTTCGGTGGACGTCCACGCTGAATGCCAGTAGGTACTCTTGCGCGTGACGATCGCCAGAATTCGGACCGCCTTTTGCTCTTCGTTCTCAGCCATCAGATCTAAAAATATTAGCTGTGTACTTAATATCCATTCTGCGAAGGAGTCCTCATAGCAAAGCTTACGTTTTAGGTGTTGTGCGAAGGAAATAGCGATTAATAAGGGGAGGGGAGAGGTTTGGGTCTTGGGAGGAAGACCCCACATATAAATAAACACGAAGTTTCTATCACGTGATGAATGGCGACAGCCGGTATACCATGCACACCTTTCCTGAGTGCTCTGCCCTGTGGTTTTGACGTTCCGCGACAAAGGTTATAGCCTTGCTTTCGGGGTGTTCTTCGCGTGGCTCCTCCGATCTGCTCGCCCGCGCTCAGCCTCTAAAAGTTTGTGCGCATTGTCAGCCGAAGCTTGGCGCTAACACACGGACCCTCCTCATCATCCTCCTCATCATCCTCCTCATCATCCTCCTCATCATCCTATGACCAGACAGTCCCTAAGAGCTACCTTCATATGTTCTCTTTCTCTCTCTTTCCCTTTTTTAGCCGTGTCTTCTTCCGCTTGTTTGAGACCTTCCGCGATACTCCACTCTCCCGGCTCAAAACACCCGAACTGGAACTCTCGTCAGCCTTGAAGACTGACGAGGATTCTAGTTCAAATATTTGAGCTAGAAGGGTGGAGTACATAAATCCCCAGAAATTGGCCAAAATTAAACAAAAGTTCCAGAACGAAATCCAGATTATCAAACGATTATCCTCTCACTCGCATATTATACACTTGTGGTCGTGAGCTAGGCACGCTCCTCACACTAGTTGCCGATAATGGAGATCTTGCGGCTTATCTTCAAATAATATTCATTCGTTGAACACTCTTTCCACTCTTATATTAACTTCTTATTATACTTGACTCGAAAATTATATACACCGTACTTTAAGCCTCGCCATCCTCGTTCTTGGAGGGCTTGGTTGTCTACGACGATCCAATTCTGTACTAACTACATTGAGAAACTTCAACTTGAAGAAGCTGGCAACTATCTCGTTAGCCACCTCCTAAAGACTTTTGGATAGGCGGAAGCTTGCGAGTGACCTTTCCCATCCCATTAAAGCTGTGGCTAGGTGTTTACTATATAGCTTACCATATCCCGCGACGTAGAAGAGAGGTGGTTGGGGTTCGCGTTGATCGGGGAGAGCTGGACCGTGCTTCTAATTCTTGGTGGCTGCAAATGAGTCATTAAACTAAAAGGAGAGGTTTAATGAGAACCAACCACTGCAAGAACAATTACTTGTTTCTAAGTTTTAAAAATGGAGAGTGCGGGTCACGAACGTCTTATTTACCCCGCCTTAAGACGCGCCTATATCCTGCATTGGTCCCCAACCCCATAATTCAGCCAATAACAGGCGTCCTCCACCCTCAAACGCGTCCTGAAGATTACCTCACAAAACATGTTACGGGACAAAAAGTTACGAGGACCGCCGTTCTCTGAAAACTCTAAACGATTGAATTCGTGTGAAATCCACGAAGCCATATTAATAACGCTTAGACTACTCGAACACCTTACGCCTAACCTCAAAGTTTCCTAGTAATCTACTCACGTCACCTCTTCTCATAACACGAACCAAAGCGCAAGATGACTCGCGAAGCACCTCTTGAAGTCGACGCACTCATCGCCAAAGTCGAGGGTGTACTCAGTGGACTTAAGAAAATCAAAGATGAGATTCAACAGCCCCGCCTCCGCCCAGCCGCTTACCGGAAAACAACGCGGTCCCATGTCTCCTTCAACTTGGGGACAATTTCCCAAATTCTGCAGGGCATCGTTCAAGTAGCACAACGCTTACAAGCTGGACTAGAGGCGCGTGCTATGCGAAATCCCGCATCAGCAAAAGGCTCTACGACCACGGTACTTAAAAATGCACAAGGCGAAAACACACAGAGCGGCGATAGTACTCAGGACGATGAAAACGCATGGAACAAGAATACACAAAACGACGAGAATACAGTCGACCGAGGAGCAGATGCCACGCTGCCAGACAACGACCAGAATACACAAAACAACGATGATTCACAGAACGAGAATTCACAGAATAATGGCAACTTGCGGAATGAACTTGCGCAAAATCACGAACATACACAAGATGATGGGAATATACGGGTCTGTGTACGAGATAGAAACATCTCAGAAGACCATACACAGATAACACGATACCAAGAAGGACACCTGCAACATCCCATTACAGACAAGAGCTTTCGCAGACAAAAGTCCAATCAAGCCTTATCGGGAGGAGGGCATCGGCGTATACGTTCTAGTTGTTCCAACGTAACACCTACAGTTGCGAAACGGAAGGGCGTTAGCGTTCTCAACCCCCCTCCTAAAAAAAAGCGCTCGACATGTTCTAGCGAATTGAATGAGTTGATTAAAGAAATTCAGGCCTCGGATTGTAGTCTAGGGCTTACTTTTCAGAAATCTGATCGGCGTGCATCGATTCGTTTGACCGCAGCAATCTTGAGCAAGAAGACGATTGAACGTTGCATAGCCTTGATAAGGGCTTGGAGAAGTAGTAAGGTTCTACCTGTGGACGCGTTCCGGCCGACCACCAACGATTGCATTGGGAGAGCCGCGGCTTTTGCTAGGAGCGCTCAGCTGTATGAAGCAAATACTGGACTGGACATCCTACTAGTGCGACTAGCCGAGCTTAACTTTGCCTTAGAAATGGACGAAGCCAGAGCTGGTGCAATTCGGACCAACAAACGCCATATCGATGATGTTTTGAACCGACTCCAATGGCCACAAGCTAAACGTAAGGCACTCGAGATGAGGCTTGCGAACGGAAGAAAATGGCAGAAGATCTGCGGAGAACTTGGTACAGGTTTGCTCTGCCTTATTCCATTCACTTCGGAGGCACCATGTTGCGTATCCCAAGACTTTTGCCACAGACTGATCGAGGAAGACATTGATGCGTTTCATGTTCTAGTCGAAGAAAAGCGCCAATTTATCGACCGGCTTTGCAAATTTGGGACCTTGATGCTGGATATGCTCTTGAAGGATCAGAACATCGAGTTCCAGTGTGAAAGCAGTCAGGTTTCATCTCTTATGTGTACTGAGGATGATCTGCTCTCCTTTCTAGAACCAGTGCAGTATCCTGAGACGAACTTCTACCAGCCTGTGGATGGCTGGCTTAAGCCGAGGAATTGGCAATGGGACTGGCCCATGGACCCTACATGGACACCGCCAGATTATGAGTGCGACTTGTGTCAAGCAACACAATGCGATTGCATATCTAATCTACCAAAGAACTGCTACCGGATCATACAGTACGGCGCAAAGGGCCGAGGCATCCAAGCTCGCGCGTCCTATCAGGGAGGGTTAACATTCAGAAAAGATGAATATATTGGAGAGCTAACTGGGGAACTTGTGCCCCCGGAGACGTATAATAACGGCATGGCCTTAGATTTTCACAGGCCAGATATCATTGATGAGCCGGTCGTTTGCCAGGTCTATTGTGAAAAGAAGGGCAACTGGGTTAGGCTGGTTAATCACTCGTGTAAGCCCTGCGCAAGATTTGTCATCAAGGTAGTGTCTGGGAAAGCAAGGGTGATGCTTCAGGCGATACGGGACATATGGGATGGCGAGGAAGTTACGGCAAACTACGGGCGCAACTTCTTCAAGAATAAGGATTGTCTGTGTCAAATGTGCGCACAATCCAATCAGGCGACGATTGATTCTAGGACCCTTTCGTCTCCTAATGGTCAAGGCCAGTCACCGAGGCAGCATAAGATGGGGAGTATTGACTAACTTTGTTTTAGAGGCAAACAATAGAGATAATGAGCAGCAACCTTCCGGATCCTTGCGCTACCCGATTCCGCCTCAGACTGAGGTCAATGACACCTGTGCAGACGAGGGTGGAGTGTCAATGACCCCCGTCTCATGCAGGGCCAGTCGTCACCGCAGGATGAGCTGCTTAGATGGACATGCCGATTTCAGTAAGTTGCTCATCCCTATTCGATTGAAGTAGGACCTAACCTTATATAAACAGATGGACAGGAGAAACTTTGCTTCGATATGGAAAGCAGCACTGCACCACCTATTACTAGAGAAGAGACTACGCCACCAATACTGCACAATATCGAGAACACTACATCATCCTCACCACCTGTTCTTGCTTTGAGCGAGAAGGCGCGCCTCGATAGAGATACATCAACCACTAGAAATCAAATACAGGCAGAATCACCAGTCACGAACTTAGGTGAAGGTTTCGGTAAGCCTCTCCTTTGGTTTTAATTTGAGTAAATGCTAATAGTAACACTAGAAGAGCCAAATACTCCAACGGAGTGGGATACCTCAGAGACATGTAATAAACTTCGGATGCAGCATGGGAGTGACGGTATAGGTAAGCGTGTTAAAATCTTCGAAAAACTGTTTTTCGAACATATGCTGATCGCAACCTCCAGATCCTAGGAGGTCAGAATACTCGGAATTCGGGGGTGAACAGGAGGGTTCCAGCCCGGGGCCGCGGAGCTTTATGCGAGACTGCTTTCAGATCGACTTTGAGCAATTTTTTTCGTAGCGTGGTCCATGAAGAACAGATTTTGAGCTTACGCTTCCTTTGGATATACCAGTAGCACGTACGATCCACCGCCTCCCCGCGGCCATTTAGATAAAAGCTGAGGAGTCCAAGCCACAGCCCAACCTCTATATAATGTAATCTTATCTGTCTCAAGATTGAAGATTTCGCCAATTGTTCCAGCTTGCAGCCTATGCGATCCGGGGATAAACTCTGGCAGACCCTCCTCTGGGGACAGTCGTTCGGATGTCGCGATGGTTACATACACGTAAGACGAAGGTCCCGCTGTCCTCCTCTGAACTAGAGGCTCGTGCTCGTCAAGCAAGTATTCGCCAAAGGCTACCGTTATAGGATTTTTCTCAGCGTTCGTTTTCGAGACGCCGAGGTCGATAAGAGATTGTTTCGAAACATTCTTATAAGCGTCAATACATATAGTGAATGGCATAATTACTTTCGAGAGCATACCTTAACAAAATACTCCACAATTTTCTGACCAGGAGCTCCCTTTTTGAATTCCTTGTACTGACCACTTGGTGAGACCTTAAACTCACTCTCATCGACATGTGTTTCAGCAATGATGCTCTCAGGGATCGCATGCTTCATGACAACGTAGCCATTGCGCTCAGCGTCGCCTTCATGTTCCATTTTGGTAGTGTCTGTCGAAGCATCACCGCCAGTGCCGGCTGCGCTTGTGACGTTCTCTTTCGGGGTAGGGTCATTTTCGGTCACTTGCTCTGCCATATCTGTACAAGAGGGCATGATGGGAAGTTGAAAAGATGGCTTTCGGCTCAAGAGCGGTCAGAAAAGTGCATGACTCATCCCCGCTTGGCTCGCTTAGGTAACTGCGAATTTAGCGCGCGGAAGGAGTGACTATTGACAACAGTTTTTTCCCATCTGACGCACGGGGCCTACTTGACGCACTTTTTTTTGGCGAATCTCAGATGTTCAAACAAGAAGCTTTTGAGCCACATGCAATTGATAAATGTAAGCCGGGCAAGGTGCAGGATGAAAATTCATACCGCTGCGATGTCACTAGGACAAAAGCCTATCCACATGACGCGTGCAGATGCGATCCTCAGAAGGTCCTGCGTACACGTCGTTTTCGAGGCTAAGAATCTGGTTCAGCTTGACCTTTGCAACTTCCCAGGGCGTTACCTCTGCACAAGATTTAAGGCGCTTCAAGAGGTTGGCTAATCGATTTATGAACTTCCAAGAGATCTCTTTTCCCCAGCTCTGATTATCGTTAAGTAAAGGTGACAATAATCTTTCTTAACTGCCTGGGCCCTAGAGGCGAAGCTTGTAAACACGATCTGCGACTTTGTGCTCTTTCGTCATACACTGATAAATAAGGTCTGCTTGCCTCCGATTTTTAACTGATCCGGAACAAAATCCTTGAGCAAGGTATTCCCATCTTAACTTAACCATCCGTTCAGTGAACTTTCGTCCTTCGAAGAGCCCATCGAGCGTGTAGGCTGTTTCTTCATACGTTAATTGCAATAAAAGTTGGAGCATTGCATTCTCTGATTTCTCGCACCATGTGCCATGTTCGAAATCCGCCCCGCTACCACTCAGGATACAATCGCTTTTGGACTTGTCATCAGATGAAGTGCTGTGTTGGATGGGCCTAGCAGAGGACATGAAGACTATGAATCAAGAGCAAATCCAAGCCATGGAAACTATCGACCCGAGACTCATCTCGATATTCGCTGGTCTACTTACATCCTACACCACCAGACACAACACGATTAGCAGCAGCGTCATCTCAATATTCGCAAGCCTACTTACCCACTACACCACCAGACACGACCCGGTTAGCGGCAGCCTCTCACCTCAATATTCGCGGGTCTACTTACAAGCTACACCACCAGACACGACAGGATTAGCGGCAGCCTCACATGTCGATATTCGCGGGTCTACTTACTTCCTAAAATCGAGTATGTTAGTAGAGTATTTAGAATGCCCGGCTGGAACAGTTACCCTCTATACCTACAACGTTAGCTGAAATAATAGTGTCTGGTTACTGTCAGAACTTACCTTGAACAAACTATTCTCCCACGTTCCTTGACCTATTGGAACAAGTTTCAGTTTTGACTTCAGTTGCGCATTTATAGGGTTGGGTGATGATTCCGGACTAGGGTCAGCCAATCGTTTTCTCCGCGCTTAGCGAAGCAATATTCACCGGATCACTGCAACGGGTTTAGCGGCAGCATAATTAACAGTAACTACAGTCCGCCCAGTAAGAGTCTTCTTAAACTCTCTCGATATACCAAAGTCAGTAAAAAGGATTCTTCCGCCCAGGCATAGGATATTCTGTGGTTTTATGTCTCGATGGTGTATCTTTCGCTCATGAAGATTCCTCCTGCGAGGCATCTAAACCACCCGGTGATTATGTCCAGGCGGTGATGCTCTCGAGGATCTTCGTCCATTTCTAGATTCCAAGCCACACGCATATGTCTCGACGAGGCTCACGGCATGAATATGCTTGATGGTACTGGCCATTTCAATCTCATTTGAGATTTCGTCGAGCATTCTCTTTTTTCGAAACTTGGCGAGCGTGAAAGTCCTTGCGCGCGTAAAACTCAGAACATGGGCATAGTGATTCAGCCGAGCTGCTGCTCGACAAGGGCGCCGACATCAACACGCAGGGTGGAGAGTACGGCAACGCACTCTATGCGGCTTCATACGGAGGCCACGAGCAGGTGGTGAAGCTGCTGCTTGACAAGGACGCCGACATCAACGCGCAGAGTGGATACTACGGCAACGCACTCCAGGTGGCTTCAGCTGGAGGCTACGAGCAGATGGTGAAGCTGCTACTGAACGAGGGCGCCGACGGCCCGACGCAAATAGACAGAGCATGAAAATTTCAAGATTTAGTTTGAAGAGGATAGCTTCTATCTCGCTCCCATAAACCACGTCCCTGACTTTTCTCGATCCTCCTGCGCAATTTTCTCCCTCTCCGATTGTCGCTTAGAAAGCTTCCCTAGACGGCCTCCATTGGCCACTGTCCCCCTCATATAATCGTCAAATAAGAGGCAAGCCCTGACCGTACCGTGACTTCCTGGCGACCGGCTGAACGTCCGGAGCCCCTCCGTACCGCCGATCCGTGTTTCCGAAAACGCTTCTATCAGCTTGTCTACTCCGATCGTATGCATATGAAGGACCACCCAATGGCGTTTGGTGCGGCTTTCTCCGTGAGCCAGCAGAGTCTTGTGATCAGGAATACTCCAGTATCTGGAATGGTTTACCTGCAGATAAATGACCTCAATTTGAGTCAGTCTCCGCATCGTTACGACGTTGATTGCGTGTTGCCAATCAAGAGTCATCGAATCAAGACCTTTGGGCCAACTGAATGCTAGGTTCCGGATCATTCGGGGTCGTGTATACTGGTGGTCCGCGAAGAAACTATGCGCATGGCTAGTTCTATTGAATATAATTGTGATACTGCGATATGCTTCCTCCTGCGCCTCGTTCAAGAAGTTACGGCTAGCGGCGGGGATGTACCATCGCTCTCCTTTTCGTGGCGGACACGTGCAGATGCCTGCATAATCTGATCCCTGCAGAGACGGGTGCCCATACGTATGTTCAGAACCAGGATCTGCACCCTGTCGACTCCATGCATACACGTCGGACGGGTGTTCATTTTGGCATACAGTGAACATCCATCGTGAGCCCAGTGTCTGACCAGTGATCGGATCCTTCCGACTCCCACTCGTCCAGGGATGTACGCAGGACCCGCCGAATGCATACGCATATATCGGGTCTCGAAGCTCACGAGGTAGTTGCCAAAAACATACGCCAGAATTCGCGGGTTCCTGCCTCGCATCGAGAACGACTCGGTTCGTCCCGTATGCGTTTCCTAGAGTTCCGCCTGATAAGGCAGTTGAGGTATCCTCTTCGTTTATATACCCCCTTTCCAAATCAGGTTGAGATGTCAGAACCCGCTTCGCCTCTTTGCGCCTAGCCTTGAGGGTGTTAGCGGTGTGCAACGTGTCTGATGAGAGCATACATACGATCCGCTTATCTACTCCGCTGTCGGCAGAGGCTTTCCTCTTAGTGCGTACCATCAGGACTCCCCAATTGTCGTAAAGTTAATAATGTGAGATGAGAAGCGCGCGGCTTGATTCTTCATGACGCCTCTGACCATCCAACGATCGTCGCTGTCTCACCATTAGCCAAGATACACGAACACTGTCCATCAGGGAAGCACACCAAAATAAACAAAATTGGAAGCAGAGTGAGTCAACAATAGACAAAAAGCTATCAGAATACACACGCCGAGAGAAGCTCTTATCAGATGGGTCAAGCGAGAGATCGGACGAACTGTTGAAGAAGAGCAAGGAGGGAAGTGTTGATAAGAGGGGTCAAAGCGCTGCGCCGCACCCCTCCACGTGCCCTCTTAGTGAGGGTCGCGAGACTAGAAAAGGCCAAGCTTCAAGAATGCTAAACCCAATGCAGATGATGCGTCATAGGAGGGACAAAAGTATTCCGCACAGTCCGACACAGCGCGTCTATCAAATATAGGTCTTTTGCATGCTCCTGCACGCTTGCATATGCTTAGGTACGTTCCGACATGTTCCATTAAAATAAGCCCTTCGCTCTAAGGATAGGGTCACGAGATCATTAGCACGGGCCACAACACAGCGACGCTGTGATGTGGCCCGTGCAAAATTACATTGATGCAAAGATGTAGCATTGCATAAAGAACGACGCAACCAAATATAATCTTCAAACACAAACCAGACACCGATTGTGCTCGCGAATGTATTAACTTAATTTAATTTGACTCGTTAAAGACAAAACTCTTCGGGTATAGTTAGATATAGAGTCTTGGCAACACCACTGGTGACTGGTTGACTCTAGGCCAAAGCTGAGTCACCATTCAAGAATGCAACCCATCATTTCGCAGCAGCGCGGATGGTAAGTGCAGAAACCCTTCCGATACCTTGGACACACCCGTCGAAAAGCGACAACGGAGGACGGAGACAACAAAATGGCGGATGCTAGCGTTCAAAACATTGATCCAATTGACCACTGGCGGAAACACATGTGTTGGCCTCAGAACTTCTCAAGGGAGAGGAAAAGTATCCCGTACAGCGATGTAAGGTACGTGGCCCTTCTCGAAATACACAACATCTTCCTGAATGAGCACGAGCGGGGTATCAAGCAAGAAATGAGACAACTGTGTAAGGAGCTTCTCGAAACAATAAGGCTCGGATCATCCGCGACATCGGATTGCTCATTGTCCCCTCGGCAGAACACCTTGCAGTGACTCATGCGGAACACCTCAAGATCCTGACGGAGTCTGTCAGCGAAGACTGGGACAGCTCAATGCCAATTACAACATCATGCCCGCGGCCCGATTACTCCGTCGGATTCAGACGTCAAGCCTTTACGCCCGACCAGCTCCAGCGGCTCGAGCCGTTTGTCGGAGACCTCCAGGACGAATATCAATCGTACTTCCTAGCGACCTGGTACATCTTCTTTCCCTTCCTCACGTGCGAAGCCCAACCCGGGGGCGGAGCACATGACGTCGCCAACCGTAAGAACGCGCACAGTACGGCGCTCGCGGTACGGGCAGTCGTGGAGCTATTCCGGCTTGCAAAGCGCGAAGAGGAAATTGACCGCGAGATCCTCGCCTTCTCGGTCTCTTATGACAACAGTTCCGTCAGTCTCTACGGTCACTATCCCGTCATTGAAAACAAGGACACGAAGTACCACCGCCATGAAATTCACCACTTTTTCTTCACAAATCCGGGCGGCAGAGAGAAATGGACGGCCTTCAAATTTACGAAGAATATATACAAAAACTGGATGCCTGTCCACTTCAAGCGAATATGCTCAGTCATCGATGATACAAAATTCATTGACGCCTCAACGGAGTGTGAAGGCGCAGCCTCCGAGAAGCAGAGTTGTTGATGGAGGAGGAAGTGCAATATAAGAAAACACTGAAAGTTTCACCAGCTAATATCAGCGCTCGTTCCTCATTCATCACCCTTATTGGACTAAATGAACGGCGCTCTCCCGGGGGCTTCGAGTCGGATCGTACAACACTTGAAGGACAGTCGCTAGTCTGAATATTAGTTTAGTAGCCCTTTCCACTGCCGTCACGTTCGAATTCCATTTAGCACTCAGGCTGGCAATACAGCTCCATTTCCAGAATTCCATTTAACCACGACGCGTTTGTGCAATGCCTGGTAGCAGTTATAAGTCGAAGACCACACCTGCGGTTCAGTCGCAACTAATACCTAGCCGGCTCACGCCGATCCGCGCAGAGATCCGTCCCATTTTGCAGAGCGAGAGGCACACATACCCACAGCAACAACACCGGACTTTTTGCTCTGCACCAGGCGCAACCAAGTGCCATTTACTGCCAGATCCATTGGACCCCATTCCAATATCTGTACCTTTGGCCATTTTCGTCCCATACCCATTCAGGAGCGGCGCTTGGTTGTTGTGTGTTAGACTCTGCTGCTCTACCACCGCCTAGGTTCTTGTCCCACTTATGGTTCGGATACACTATGCCGTTCTCGTCGACGTGAGCCGAGCCGAGATAATTCCCGTCTGCATCCTGGATTTTACAGGAAACGATGTTGTCGTGGGTTGGCACGGTGGATGATGGGTGTTCGGTGCCCCTGAGAAGCCCATATTAATATTCTTGTGTACACGGCGAAGCGGTAGTAAATCTACCCACCTAATGATTACTTTCTTAGCGTCTTTGTTCTGTTCTCAGTTAGCATATGCTTATCTAGTGGGTTAATAGGCAGGAGTAAAGTTACCTGTGCCTTGAGTTTTTTCCACGCACTTTTAAGGCTCTCCTGCCATGTTAAGTCAAAATCGCTCAATTTCACCTTACTATTCTCTGAGATGATAAGACTACTGGTAGAGGAAGAAGCGGAGCGGGACATGCTAGTGAACTTGCGGCTGAAATCTACAGAAGCCTGGGATTTTGGGAGATTTTGGGATTCTGGAATAGATATATACAAGCAGTTAACGTGAAGTCGCGAAGCGCTGCCTGGTGTGACCTTCGCCCAATCAAGTGCACATGAGACTTGGCGACGCATTTTTCTTGGCTCCCCACTTAGCCGTACTTTTTAAACACATGCGAACCTAGTTAGGGACCTAGCTGGCACAGTACTCTTTACTTCATATCTGCGGTCATACTCTTCCATACGCTTGATCGGTCGACCTTGTTCTCTATTATGGCAACGAAAAGGACTCCGTCGCCTCAAAGGCATACGCAACTACTTGAAGAGGAATCGTTTTCCTGGTATAATTCTGGGCGATTCTACCCAGTCCACCTTGGTGAGGTCTTTGAATCAAGGTACCAAGTGCTCGGAAAGCTTGGATATGGATCTGTCTCGACTGTATGGCTCTGTCGCGATTTAAAGTAATATTATACCTCTCTTTTCTAAACAAGTCAATGTCTAATTAGCTTCTATTAGGGAACGCGAATATGTTACGTTAAAGATTTACATCAGCGAGCACCGCCAGGCTAGAAACGAGTTGAATGTATTTACGCATATAAGGGCGATAAAGACAAGCCACCCTGGCTTAAAGCTCATTCGGACCCTGCGCGACGCCTTTGAACTGCCTGGGAAATTGGGTGCTCATCAGTGCCTCACTCATAAACCTCTAGGCTTGACCCTGTCCGATCTTCGGAAGCAATGTGGAGGCAAGCTGCCTGGAGAACTGTTGAAGCCTGTAATAAATTACCTTCTACTAGCACTTGATTTCCTTCATACCGAAGCGCGAGTAGTGCATACCGGTAATGACTAATACACTGCGTTTATCTTAAATAAATATACTAACAAATAATGCAGATATTCAAGAGAGCAATATCATGATGACAATCACAGACGACTCAATTTTGAAAAAATTTGAGTATGAGGAGCGGGATGAGCCCAGCACCTGTAAAGTTGATGGTGACCGTGTTATCTACGCATCAAGGGCACTCGATATTCCTGACGAACCTGGCTACCCTGTGTTGTGCGACTTTAGTAATGCGCAATTTGGCGAAGAATATTACATTGGAGAAGTCATGCCGGATCTTTACCGAGCACCAGAAATCGTCCTCGGAATACCTTGGAATGAGAAAATAGACATATGGAGCATTGGGCTGATGGTAAGTTTGCTGGACTGCTGCTGTACTAGCTGGTTTACTGACTTTAAGCTGGTCTGGGATCTATTCGAAGGAAAGCGCATGTTCAATCAAAGGCTTCCGAATAGAGACCTGTCGAGCGCCGCACATCTAGCGAGAATGATTACTTTACTTGGCCCACCGCCGATGGACTTGCTCCAACGCGGTAAAGTTTCAGAGGACTTCTTCGACAAGGATGGTAAGCACACTTCCCGGTTCTTACTATAATCAAAGGATATGTAATAGTCTAGGCCAAAGCCACTAATGTCCTCAAGGCAGATTTGTAGCAGATATTGTAATACCCGCAACGTCTTTGGAGAGTGAAGAAGAGAACCTTGAAGGAGAGGAGAAGGCTTTATTTCTCCAGTTTCTGCGGAGTATATTGCAGTGGGAACCCAGAGACAGGAAATCAGCCAAGGAACTTATAGAGGATCCATGGTTACAGATACAATGAAAAGTTGTAAGGTCCTATTATTTAGTTACAAGATAAGTTTTCACTCTCTGGCGGCGGGATCGCAGCTGATGTCACACATAAGACTATCTAGATCTTACAGGGGAGATGGAAAACAGCAATGATAGTCTGTTGGCATAACCGCGATAGGCAACTATTGCTACCTCGCCACCATGGCATTATAAGTCATCGGAGAGTCATACTGTCATTACTGCCTATTGTATCTAATCAGTCATTACCGACAATATTTATGAGTACTTCCAGCTGCCAAGACCTGACCTCCTCCATCATAGTCGTACCGAGAAAATCTGGAAAATCTAATTACTGTTGTGGGAGATCACACTCAAGGTTATAATTGACGCTTCATATTCCGAATATCAAGGAAGGAGCAAGACGGAATATGAGTCCTGGAATTTTGAACCGACCAAAAAACTTGCGGAAATTAAGTCTGGCAAGGTGCAGAAGGAGAACATTTTACTAAGGAAGTAGATGAGAGTTTTACTTCCTACTGCAAGTCATTAATTCCTTATATAAAACAATTGCGCAAAGCCGTGTTTCTGAACGGTAAGAGTTGGGAAGAGGGGCAAGGGAGGATAGGCAACTGTATTTCCGGATGAAGCTCTATTTGAGAAGGCAAAGAGAAGAAAGGCCAAAGCCAAGTCCACCATTCAGCTGCTTCCAACATGAATCTCGGTAATCTTTCAAGTGCCAATCATATCTTCACAGAGATCCACACGTCGTTCTGCATTTAGATGTGACCATCCCTAAGCACGAGCCAGCCACGCAAAAATATAATGCTAGCTTCAGCCCAGACGCGTTCGCGAAACGCGACCTACCTCACATACTAAGCGCATCTACAACCACCTCTCTATCGCTTTTTTGGAAATGGGGCAAACCTAGGTGATTACGGCTCCCAGAGCAAATGAAGTTTTAAATTTTGGGGGTAAACTCAGAGAGATTCTTTTCGATGGATCAGCCGAATCTCTTGTTGAGCTTTTAGCTGTGCCGGTTCGGCCTGATGACTCTATGCAAGTCTCAATACTCCGCTCTCAATTTTAACTACGCTAACTATCTTCGAAGCCCGGATCGCGCTACGAGATCAGATGCCGAGAAAATGGAACAGAGTAAGGCGAGATTATGTACCGACGCTCGACCTATAAAGCGTAAAGCAGAGGACGATGTGAGCGAGCAGTCTACATAACGCTGGAAAAATCGAAGAATGCAAAGCTGTGAAGGCAGGGGAGAGGCGGGGGTGACAGCGAAGCTGCTTTTGTTGAATCTCCCAACGGAACTGCATAACCTTGTCTTCAACGATCTCGACATTGAAGACGTCCTCAATCTCAGCCTCACCAATCGATATTTCTGGAGCATTGGTCGGAAACACATTCAGACTTATTTTATGTCGTTCCTGGGGCCGTGGGCGGGCGAGAACATCGTCTGCGTAGGACAATATATTGAGGCAGGAGACTACCCGCCAGATATGCTCACAAAGGATGAGGAGCATGAATTGTCTCAACACCAAGATGAGAATGGACGGTTGATGAGACTCTTTGACTTCACTCGGGAATACTACGAGGAGATCAAAGGAAATGTCTCGGTACCCACTACGTTACTAGGACAGCTTCTCGACAGTGGATAGTATTCTCGCATGTTAGGCTCCGACCGTTCCCAGGTAATGGATACAGTTTGGCCAAAGGCCTCAAAGTTCTATCCCAGCGACCAACCATGGATCCTTCGAAACTTAACTACAAAGGAGTTTGTCCGTTCTGAACCGATTGCCCTAAGACCAGAGTATATCCATGGACCCAAACATTGACTTTTTGGGCTGGTGAAGTCGTCTTATCGCGCATCTGTTTGTCAACAGGTTCCTCTATCAGCATGGAATATGATGGAAACATTCACAGGGGTGTTTGGGCAGGACCACAATGACGTCGGCGTCTTTTGATTGTACTTAGAGCTAGCTACAACTAGGAACAACACCCCACAAAACAACGTCTGGAACACCACCATCCTATGCCTCACGCCCACAGCCCGCGCACCACAACCGTCCACACTCCGCGCACCACCGCCGTCCACACCCCGCGCATGACAGTCGCGCACCACCAGAATCTGCCCCTCCAGAAGGCCAGCCTACCATGTATTAGCCCGCCCGCACCCCGCCAACAACGCAACAGCCCAACGCTAGGCGTTCACGGACCACAACCATTCCAAACACCGCCGCCAAACATCACCCACTCACCACTTTCAACGTACCCTCTACCCTGAGCCCCACCACCTTGTTCCTCAACTAAAGCCGTCGGAGACTCCATCTCCAAACGCTCCGCCGCGCCACCCGCACCACCGTGCGCCCGCCGTCGCCGAACCTGGCAAAGTTTCCCACCCCTCCGCTCAACGCTCACGTTCGCCATCTACGCAGCGCCAACACACACCCGGCCGAGGATGAATGTTAAACAGTTTCAACAAGCGCCCCCAGCGCCTTAATATTCCGCCCAGGAACCTAATCTGACGTCAGCGCTCCCCGCCCACTCTCCGCGGCCGCCGCGTTGACCCAATGAACGCGGGCGCCGAAATCTATAAATAGCTAGCACGTGACAGATGGAAATTTCTAGAAGAACGCCACATTTTGAGTCTATCTGCAGAGGTACACATTCAAGGAGAGCCCGGTCGACTGGACGAAACACTCTTGCCTTGCCTATATCTGGAATATGGGGAAGCAGGCCAAGGCTCTCAAGTTAATAGATGAGTGCGTACGGCTGAGCAAGCGCGTTTTGGGAGTTAATCACCACAAGATGGGGAGTTCAGCATGACCGCTGCGGCGCCGAGGTTGAACTTCTTTCCTGATGCATTAGTCTTCAATCTGGAAACCTTTGGTTTCAAGGTCGTTCTCTTCCATTATTTTCTTGATGCTCTGTGTCTTTTCCTCCGGTAGCGAGATGTCTTCGGTTGGGGTGCGGTGTACCACCACCCCGAGTCGTAGTTTGACCAGCTTCGTGCCATTACCCAGCTCCTCAAGCCATTCTGTGTTGGCCCGGGCTGTTTCTGCGGATTGTTGATCCCTAAATCGGATCACATATCCAGTTTTGGTTGTTCCCACTCCTACTACTTGTACGTCTTTCGTTGTGTCGGCATTCAGCAAGGCGTTTCGGATGTAGGTGTTGGCCGCGTCTGAGGGTAGGTATCTCGTAAAGGACGTATCGGCACCGTCGGTGGTGTTGGGTTTCGGTGGCGTGCTGATTCTAAGGCATTTGGATTCTTTCTCTGGGTTGCCGGTGCCTGTTATTCGGGGAAGGCTCACGCCTGATCCCGATGAGATTCCGCTGGCTGCTACTGACGCCCATGTTCGCGTTGACGGGAGGGACTCGGAGTAGGTGCTAAGTTGTGTTCGGAGGGATCGGATCTCTTCTTGGAGTTCAGCATTTTGGCTCTCGAGGTTTTGTTGTTTGGTTTTGATTTCTGTGAGGTCCGCCCTCACATTTTCGATGATGCTGCTTTGCTGTGTTATGGTCTCCTTTAGGTTTGCGATGAGCCATGCCACTTCGTCGAGGTTTGTGCCTCTTCCTTCGCCTCCGCCCGAGGATTCGAAGCTTTGGGTCCTATTGGTTCCCGAAAGTGGCTGTGTCGTTTCTGCGTCGTTTGTTCGATTTTGTGCCATTCACTAGCGGGGGTGTGCCTTGCTGCGGGGTTAGTGATGGGACCCATTGGAAGCTTATGGGTTGACCTCCCGGGTCCCCATTTGCTGGGTCGGTCATCGATTTGTGACTGGGCTCTGGTTCCGCGTTTCGTTCAAAGAATCTGAGAGGTAGAAGAGCTAGAGCGACATATGAGGGTATTTTTGATGGATATGGCAACTTTGTAAGTTTTGTGTGGTTTTTCTAGTTACATAAAAAGCACAGATTGCCCGTTTCTGATATTCTGCTAAGGACCGCTGGCTAATTGACTTCCACAACACCAAAACAAACACCAAGAAATCCTATACAAAGCGTACTATATTCATTTCATTTTCCCCGAAACTCTGTATATAATATAGGGGCCACTGATGACCATATTTTAACTAGATCACGTCAACGAGTGTAGGCCTGTTGATAATGCTCCATTAATAGAAGATTGTTGCGATGCTTGCACAGGTGGGCAGGTAGATGTACTGTTCAGACACTGAAAGCTGCCAACAGTAGCTTTAAAATAATCACCAACGTCGCTGTTACCCGGGTACCAGGCTCCAAGGATGCCCCAGCCACGGTAGACCTGACTACAGTTTGAATCACTAAAAGAGCCTTAGCCAAATTTCGACTGAAGATTTGATGCAAAATACCTGTAGAATCGACAGCACAAGCCTAGATCAATTGCAATAGAGGCGACTCGACCCATATCGTCTGTCGGTATACAGCTCAGAGGCGATGTGACAACTGGTGTACACCATCGCCACTCTTTTTCAGTACAGAAGTGGACCTAGGCTTACATTAGCACAAAAAAGGGGGTTTAGAAATAAACACGGATATTCAATAGTTACATGAGGAAAACAGCTTGTATCTAGGCGATGATTTTCAAGGGTTAGTCCCGTAGTCATGGATATTGCTGTTATTGGAGCTACCCTTCCTAAACTGAGTACAAGCAACTCTAGGAGCTGAAGGAACTGAAACATTTTCAAGATGTGGAGACGCGAGTGGAGGGATATATAGACTTGTAACTTTACTGTTCCTTAGGCAGAACATTTATAAATACAATACCACTTTCATAGGGGTGGATGAAATTGAGGCGTAGAGCCATGTAGCCAGTTTAGGGTTGGCGGGGGCATCCCAATGAACTTTTTCTGTTCGGGATGTCCTAACCGTCCATAAATGGACCACTGGAAGACACCTCAAACAAGCTGACTCGGCATTGCCGGGATGCGGAGGTCGAGCAGCTGCCATCGTGGCCGGAAACATCTCCAGGACATCTTCGAGTCCACGATCGGTATTATGGCTTTTGGCACCCCACACGGCGGCGCCGACCCTCGTGGTTTTCTCCAACGTATTGCTGAGAAGGCTATCAAAGCCGCCGGGTTTTCTGTTAATGAACAGATCGTTAATAACTACACTTTTGCCGTCGGCAGAACGCCTTAGGGAGCTGAGAGACGGGTTTGGCCCGATGGCTCACGAGCAGAATTGGATAATACACTCCTTCTAGGAGCAATTAGGCATCAAGCGGTCATAAGGTAAGTGGGCTAACATATCCCGTAACATTGCTAATTACGTTGACAGGTTGTCGGGGATACATCCTCCTATCTCAACCTTCCAGCTATCGGACGATTACCCAAACGTGCGGCGCCATGGTCACAGGATCTTTTAACCAAAAAATTGTTCCAGAAACTCTTTCGTTCGGGTAACATCGTCGAGAGTGAGCGACGTTTGACCAGGTATAGAAAGTAATGAGTGAATTCGTGCATCGGACGTGGCAATCAGATTAACACTGATAAGATTTTGACGTTGCATGTGGATGGCTGGGTAGTGGAACTGATGTCCCAGTTTGGTGCCGAGACCGGAGAGTGGCAACATTATTGTATCAAAGAATAGTATGGGAGAGCCATATTAAGTATGCTTCTATCCACTCCTAGTATATTCTATATATGAAGAGAGTATAGAGAGAGAAGGTGGGTGGAAAGGAGGAATTCAGGTTATCAGACTTTTGTGCGATTACAGCACTTGACGACGGCCTCGTGCATCTTCTCAATGGCCCACGACAGCGGCGTCTGTTCCGACCTGTCCGTTGAGTCTGCCCTGACTCATTAAACCTAGAACACGACTGATTCTATCATAATCAACTCCATTCTGTTTCTGATATATGGAGGCATATCTATTGCTTTCCACGATCCTCGATTCGCTACTTTAAAGCGATATGTACGGTGTTGACTTTAGTGGTGCAGTGTGATGGGGCTAATTTTTCAGTTTGGTAGAATACCTCACTTGGATCGTGCCTTTTGTCCGATGGGGAAGGGCGCCGTGTATCTCGTCCCAGGAGTGGCCATTCTCTCTCATGCTGCGTAGAGTTTCATCTTCTTCTGGCGTCCATTTACCACGCTTTGGCTCGGCCTCTTTCGTTGTTGAAAGCGTTTTCGGTTGTGATTGTGCCCCATGAATAGTTGCAGGAGAGGTGGACGTCTTCCCATCAGAAGAAATACCAAGCGCTGCGGGGTTGATCGGCAGGCTGACGCACCCTGAGACACGTGGTAATTTGAACACCACATTGTATATTATCTCGTTGCCAATTGTAGTGCATTTCAAGAAGCCCTGGAAAGGCCATTCTTGATACTCAGCAGCGGCCATCGGCTCCCGCGCAGCAGAGGTACTTCGAGACGTCTGCGAGGCACTACTTAGCCTATCTTGTTCAGGGTTTGGGAGAGCCTCAGACTCGACTGAGAGATGAGTGGTATCGCTCATAAGGCTGGGACGACGTCCGAGTCGACGTCGTGAGCGGTGTCCGCTTGGAGGTGTTAGGGTGGCGTCACCGGTCTGCCTTGGAGACTTCTTCCGCCGTTTCATGGTTGGCCTTGGTTCTTCATTGTCGTCATCCTTCTCCTCGCGAAAGTCATCAGAGTGATCGCCGCTACCGGGCTGCCGAGTATCGTTGGCCGTCTCTTGAATGCCATCTTGACAGCATCGCTTCTCTCCGCGCTGGACCCATACCTCCGGTCCACTGACCGGCTCGCTGACCGGTTCATTAGTCTGTTCTGTAAAAGTCTGCTCATTTGGGTGGTGCTCCTCGTTAATATGAAGAGGTGACTGCACTGTAAAATCAGGAGGGAACTTGGGAGACACGGCCGCTGCTGTTTTTTCCTCGCCCTCCAAAGGCTGAGTTGTTTCGTTGAGGAGCTCTGCAAGTTCTTTGTCACCCCACTCGGTAGGTTCTTTGTTCGAAATGCTGGGTAGTTTTTCCGGTGCTGACTTCTCTCGAGCATTTTGAGCGATCCTGTCAGGATTGAGTTCGGCCTCGTCTAGTGGTTGTACCGGCAGGTCGTTGGGAGAAAGAGGGAGTCCATGTCTTGAGGATGGTGCTCTTTCCGGCTCGCCTGGGTTGAGCAAGTTGGGGGGGTGAAGCGGCGCCTGCAGCCTAGGGGTAGTGCTGTCAAACGGAGAATTCTTGCGTGGCTTCGCGTCTCGCTCAGCATTGATGCGGCCAATGTCGCCGAATATTGATTGCATCTCATCGTTATCGTCCTCCTTATCAATTGCAATTGGATTTTCTGTCCGTAGTTAGTGCACAACTCCTTATCTCGCCGAAAGCTGACATCGAGATCACGAAAGGACTGGTAGCTTACCTTGGGTGCTTCCACTTCCTCTATTCTGCACCTGATGAGGCGATGTTGGTTCTGCTTTATCGCTGGGCTTCCCATGGTCGTTCAAGACTTGCTCGTCCGAGTGGTGAAGAGCATACGCAGACTTTGAAGGCATGGCTGTGGCGGTATCCGTAGGCAGTTTAGGAAGTAGTAACTGCTCCATAGGAAACTCGCTGTTATCTTCCTCGTTGCCGCTGGGGGCAACAAGGCCTCCGTTGTCCACCTTCGAGACACGCTGATTGTTGGGTTGAGCAAACGCCGCCTCCTCCTTCTCCTTCTCCTTGTGAGGAACCGGTGGTTTTGGAGGCTGAGAGAGGGGTAGACTGCGTGTAGGAACGCGGGGTTGGAAGAAATGCACGACTTCCATATTAACTGTAACCATCGCGGCAATGTCAAAGACGAACACGAGAGAGATTGGCAAGTGAAAAAGACAGCCAGGCTTGACAATCTGCGTCAGCTGGGTTCTAATATAGTCGAGAGACAAAGCTTGCAATTCGAAGCGTGAACCTTCCTAGACTGCAGAGTGCGGCAGCATTTATCCTCGCAAGTCAACCTTGGGTGCCTCGCCGTATCCTGCACCGGTCCAATGTCACAATCCCGCCCTTGGCCTGATGTTGCAAGCACCTCCTCTCATGCAGCCTTTCCACCTCGGCTGCGCCGACGATCGAGGAGCAAGCACTTGTGATCGTACTAATCCCGTCTCCCACTTTCTCGCCCCGACATCTCTCTTCTTGGGTCCGTTTGCTAGAGCTTTCCCAACCGCGTCTTCACCGTCTGACTCATACTTTAACATCAGCTGAGCCATTTCATTTTGTCGCCAATCATCCACGCGGGGGGGAGGGATGCCAAGCCACCATGCATGTAGGATTTCGAAACTACCCATATCCAAAGTCACACAATCTCCAGCTCGCTCCCCATTCGATCAAATGGTCCAGGATCGGCTATTCCCATGGCTATCACTCAGCAATTGCAGAACGGCACAGCAGACCGCGTGATAGTGTTCCGACAAGGTGGAGTTCGTGTTTGGTCGAATGGATATTAGCCGGACATCATGCTGCTCCCTGTCCTTGTGGATTCGGCCCCAATCATGTCAGACACGCATAATGTGACAGAGTTCATCTGAGACACGTACGCTGTCCAACCCCGCCCGGTGGAAGCTGCAACGCAACCGAGGGAGGCGCATACCGAAGGAAGGCGCAGCCACGTCATCGTGAGGCATTTTCTTGACTGGACAGGGTGCCACACGACGAATCGCTGCGGTTGTGAACTGACCACGTCTGACCGCGTCTGCCGCGCCTTCGCGAGCTTTGTGCATCTCGTTGCAGCATATGCCTGGGGTCGAGGATTCCTTTGGGGGGTGGCCTCCGGGTATGCGCGGGCCGATCGTCTCGGGAGACGGGAAAAGGGAAGCAGGGCAGGACGACACGGGGGTTAGGCAATCGACCTAGCTCCGAAGCTGGGCTGGAAAGGCGTCAGGGGACGGAATCTCATGAACTGCAAGCACGGGACTCACGGTCGTCGACAAGAGGAGCAGTGTAAGAGCCATGCGTTAAGCTTGGGAGGACTGGGAGGACTGGGAGGGCTCAGCCGGAGTCGACGGGTGGAAAGGTGTGGGTGGATCGGTTGGGCGCCGCAGGGATTGCCAACGCCACGGAATGAAACAGAGGTGAGAGGGGGAGGCGAGGTGCTGGGAGGGGAGAGTTGGCGGGTGGAACGAAAAGAAGAGTTGGGTGAGAACAAAGATCGAAGTGGGCGGGGGGCCCTTTATAGACGAGAAAAGCGGCGAGGGGCTGGACAGGGCTTAGAGGGGCTAAGCGAGTGCCGCCAAACCCGGCGGGGCAGGCCGCGACACTGAGATAATATTCTATAAGTGAGCTGCACACCCAAGCGAGCTGCGCATCTTGGAATTCACCAAAATATCGAAATTTTCCACCTTAATATCTCAACAACCACTTAATGATAAATTCTAAAAATTGAAATTTGAGCTTTCATATACACATTACAGCTTTCATGAGAGTTGCATAAACATTGGTTGAGTAGTTTCTGAGATATAGCGATTTAGGAGCCAAAACGAAGCCAAATCGCTATATCTCAGAAACTACTCAACCAATGTTTATGCAACTCTCATGAAAGCTGTAATGTGTATATGAAAGCTCAAATTTCAATTTTTAGAATTTATCATTAAGTGGTTGTTGAGATATTAAGGTGGAAAATTTCGATATTTTGGTGAATTCCAAGATGCGCAGCTCGCTTGGGTGCGCAGCTCACTTATAGAATATAATAAGTATAACTTAGTTTTATATTTTTAAAAGTAACCTAAATTTTTACTTTTAAACTTAGCTTAAAACTTCTAAAAATTTTATTTAAACTTAACTTAGTTTATTACTTTTAAAAGTAATAAAAACTTTTTATTTAAACTAGCTATAAAAGAAAATTTGTAGTATAAGCTATAAACTATAAAGTTTCTGTATTTATTATTATAGCTTACTTTTTTTTTTACTTTTAAAAACAAAATATTATACTTTAACTTAAACTTTAAACCTTTGATTCTACTATGTAATTGCTAGACTAACACTACGTATACTAGCTTGTGGCAATACGAGACGTTTGAATAAAGGAAATAGGAGGATAGTTAGGAACGCACAGAACAAATAGCCGAGTTGCGCACAGACGCGGTTCTTACGTGCCCATGTGATGCGTCACTAGATTAACGGTCGATACCGTGGCGATTCTAGTTCAATGGTGCAACTATCGCAGGGGGTATGGTAGCAAGAAGGACAACCCGTATCTAGAAAAATCATTCCGGGCCCACGACCACAGTTGCAGCAATACCACGCCGCCACATCCCAACTCTTCCTGTTAATAGAACATTGACTGTTCTTGCTGCTGGGGGTTGACTCGCCCTCCCTTTTTCTGCTCTCTTCTGTCTCTAATTCTTGCTTCTTCGCGAGCAGCAGCTCGACAACCGTGTCGTGCCCGTTCCCTGTCGCAAGCGACAGAGGCGTCTGACCAGCCTTATTCTTGGCGTTCGGATCAACACGGTCATTGGCAAGCAGCAGCTTAACGACGGCCCCGTGGCCTTTGTCGGCGGCATACGACAGCGGCGTCCGACCCCAAGCGTCTTTCGAGTCGGCATCAAATTTGTCAATGTCAAGTAGCAACTTGACGACGGCCTCGTGCCCTCTCGCGGCAGCATATGACAGCGGCGTCCAACTCGAACTATCCTTCGAGTTGGCATCAACTTTGTCAGTGTCAAGCAGCAGCTTAACGACGGCCACGTGCCCTCTCTCGGCGGCATACGACAGCGGCGTCCGATCCCAAATATCCTTCGAGTCAGTATCAACTTCGTCAGCATCAAGTAGCAGCTTGACGACGGCCTTGTGTCCTTTTCCGGCGGCATACGACAGCGGCGTCCCATCCCAAGCGTCTTTCAAATCCGGGATACGAATGCGTTTAAGCGGTGTCTCTACCACCCCTTCAAGTCCAAAATAAGCCCCCAGGTGTAATCCTGTCATACGCATTGGCACTTCTTGGCTGTATTTTGCGTGTGATGAGAAGCGTTTCGAAGCCACCAGCATTGCCTGACCGGATGCCTCCACCTTAGCTCCGCTCTGGAGAAAGCCCATGATGCATGGGCTTAGCGATAATACTTTGCGAGCGTGATGCCCCCAATTTTTTGCGGCGTACTCGTAAAGCAGATTCTCCTTTAGCCGTTTTTCAAACTCTTCGTCTGTATGACAGAAACCACTTTCGAAGGCGTCGAAGGATAGATACGTAACGCAAGTCATGGCAATGTCCGTTTCTGCGTCTGGGAACCAACGTTTCTGCGTCTGGGAACCAACGTTTCTGCGTCCGCTCTAAGTATTCTTGTGTTGTGTGATGGACCAACCGGATAATGCCGCTCTCCTCATCAACAGTAACCAAGCCCGCACAATCTGAGACCATATCTTCCACTTCAGGAACAAACTTTTCATTCAACCCTACCGCACCATCCCTAACAGCGAGTGCGTGTTGAAGCTCTACAGAGGCGAGTGCTCTCTTTGCATGAGTGATCCAATATAAAACTCGGTTAGCGAGAGCTTGAGAACCTTCCGTCTGATTATTGATTCGTTCCATTGCATCTTCATACATTGTGTTTAATCCTTCAGCCCCACGAGGGAGGTCTTTCAAAGCGTCTTCAATATCCCCAGGTGTTGACTTGCTTAAGAGAGAATCCATATGTAGCTTTGCAAGAAGGAACCTAGGATTGCCGTTAGCTACTTAAACCCATATGCTGATAAAAAGTTGGGCATACATTCCATCCGCCGCCTTTACTACTTCTCTCCTGATTGCGTCCTGTAAGTCTGGATATTTTGAAATCCGGGGTCGTCGAAGGTTGGACATCCGTCCATTAACATAACTGAGGACATCATTATACCGGGCCCGAATATCTTTTGAAAGACAACCCTCAAAATGTATATTGAATTCCGGAACGGGACGTGATGTTGCAAAGAGGTTTATATGCGCCTCGGCTTGAGGAGTAAATCCAACTGAGAGTAACCTATCCCTTTCCTGGTAGGAAGCTTGACATTCGTCTAGCGCATCAATGAGGATAAACGTCCGTGACAGGCCAACGACTACAGACTGCAGTGCACCTGAAAGTTCGTTGATTGAAGGCCGCGTTTTTTTGTCTTTGTGGCGTTGGTAAAGGCTCTTCAGGTCTTCTGGTAAGGAAGATTTCTTTTGTACCAACTGCTTCAGTAGACTTGCTAATAGATCTCCTGGCTTCTGCTCGTGTTGCCGTCGAAAGTTGCAGTACAGGTATGCGATACCGACACTGGCGTCACTTTCATATTTGGAGCGGAGATAATCGACAACAATAGATGTGAGAATTGTCTTGCCCGCTCCTGGAATGCCTGGGCAGAACATCCTCCGGCCTCTTTGTTTGAGCCACTCCTGGAATTCATCCGAATCCAGCAGCCATTGCCCTGTTCCTTCCTGTCTTCTGTTTATGAAGTCACCTTGCTGAGTAGCATAGTCGATTGGTGTAAGCCAATTGAGGATGGCTTGATGCTCTTCACGACGTTCTCGATTGTCTTGTCGCTTGTTAAGGCGATCTACACTAGCCTTTATCTCGAAAGATACATTACTGCATTGAATTAGCCATATTTCTAAGAAGAAGAGAGAGAAGTTACCTAGTGAGTCGCCCAAGGAACGTACCTAAGGCGCTTACATTCAAGGTGATCCGATTCTGATATTGGTCGATTTCCTTCTGATCCCACTGTAACCGTTTCCACACTCTTCGCGACTTTCCGCTCAGGCTTTTGGCATCGGGACCTATCTCCTGATATTTATCTAGTGTCTGGTTTAAGTCTTTGAGAATGTTGTGACCTGCTTGAGCTATTTCGTCTAGTTCTGTCTTTTGCTGGCTAGTGAGGTCTCGCTGCGGGAGGACATCGTCGATATCTCGGATCACATTTGAAAGAGCTTTCACGCTATTAAATTGAATGGTAAACGCCTATTATTACATTTACTGGGCTACTCACTCTTCAGAAATCGCTGTGAATTGGCCTGGGGCATCAACGAACCGTTTGCGGACATCATTTGCAAGCCGAAGAACAGCGATAAAATCGCTTACGCTGTATCCAAAGCTCATGGCAACCTTAAAGCAGTACTAGAAAAGGTGGCAGCTGCATGCGAAGAGAGGGAGTACCCAAAGGACCATAGCCATGAGCAGGCGGCAGAGGTGGGGTCTGCATGCACAGCCACGACAAATTCGCTTGTCCAAGAGGGCGTAGATAAGTCAACTAAAGAACCAATCAATTCAATCCAAGGGGGTTTTGAAATGAGTTGACTTGATTGCTTCTTGGCTTGATCAAAACCTGGGTATATTAAAATTTCCTAGTTTTCAATGTAAACTGAGCCAGATCTTGATCAAAGTCGTCTTCTTCAAGTTTATCAACGCCCTCGGTCGTCAAATATAGTAGGGAGAGCTGTAGGTTATCCATTTTCCTTGTAGGCTTCAAGCCGATCCGTTGGAAATGCTTTATAGCAGCCAGCGCTGTGACAAGATCAAGCTTCATCCTAGATCTCCAAGGCTCAGTGAGATCCCCAAGATTGCTAAAGAATCTCTCGTAGTTGGGTGCCGCAGCTGGGATAGAGAGGATATCAAGGCCATCTTTAAAAGTATTAGAAGCTTAGTAGCCTTGTTTATCAAGAACTTTATAGGATCTAATGCGAATAGGTGGCTCGTTAACAAAGGCTTCATCATTTGCCATGCTCTAAAGTCGTCTTTTTAGGGCTCTTAGCCTAGGTAGCTCTCTCAATCTTAGCCTTAAGCTTAGCAAATTACCTATCCTTAGTGGGTGTAACTAGGTGAGAATTAATGTAGATGAAGATAATTACGCTGTATTCTAGAGATTCGTACTTCCCATAGAGTTTAATATGTACAGGATGAATGCGAAGTCAGGAGAGTATCTATCCAACTTGGTAACGTAACTGCGCCGGCTTACAATGGGTCTCTTAGATGAGGTGTGAGGAGACCTAGAAGCTTTCTCCGCTTTAGCGTAGTGGCGATTCTTATAGAAGTCCTAATGTAACCAAGCAGCACGATTGTTTCATTTCGCTGTCGTCAACCAAGTTATGAATCCAGTTTACGAGTCCTTTTCTAGTCGTCGTTAACAGCTTACGAATCCTCCTCCAGCTCATCTCGCTCGTTATTTATGTAGGCTAGTCCTCCTTAGTTTTCAATTCATCAAGTTCTCTCCAAGATATGTGTACATTTGAAGGTTGCTCGCTCACACCTAAAGTTTATGAAAAGGTAGCGATATTTCTCCCATGTAATATTCCTGCCTCACTTGGGTTCGTCCTGATATTATCCAAAGCCCTTAACGTCCTTAGGTAAGGAATAGGTCTAGGTGTGCTTAAGGCACGTAAAATCCTATTAGTTTAAGCACATTAAGTAATGGGGTCTCTTCAAGTAGTGGTAGGGCTAGCTCTTACCTACATTGTGGCCACGCGTTTCCTTTACGAAATTAAGTATTATTTAATGCGTAGGAGGTAGTCCCCGCCTACACAAATTATCAATATATGTTACGAGAGATTTCTCCTGCTAGTCGTTAAAATATAGCATATCCTGGTAATTCTGTCTGTGAGTGTCTCGCACATCGCAAAAACGTTTTGAGTGAGTTGATTGATTGTAGGCATGTCTTTTTGCAGTCACAGCAAAATTAACTTTTTCTCCAGTTTTCAAGGATTTCGATTCATCCAGCGCGAGCTCGAGAGGATCCATTTTGGCGGGGATAGGAATATGTCGAAAATTTGGTGTATGTGGCGCTCTCTTAATTTTCGTTTGTTAGGTAGAAACGTGTATTAGGTAGTTGAATCTTAGCAGTAATAAATAAGTTATATATTAAACTAAGAACTAGAGTTTATAGAAGGCAATAAAGTTTTATGTAGAAATATTATTATAAAAATGCAATTTTATAGTAATTATAATTACTATACGTAAAGTTATTTATATAGCTATACTTATTATTTTTGTAAAAAAAACTTAATAATTTTTTTTATTTTATGTAAATTATTAGGTTTTTAAGACTATTACTATTAAGAACTATTATCTAATTTTCTTAATTTAAAAACTTTATTTTACTTTAGTAAAGTAAAGTACTTTACTAAGCTTAATATTATTTTTAATTTTTACTATTTTTATATTATAAAAAAAAATAAGTTATTAACTACTTTTTAAATTAGTTAATATACTAAGTATATTTTAATATTATATAAATAACGTTTTTTAATTTTACTTAAATGCATTTTACATAACTTATTTTAATAATATTTTAATTTATAGTAATTTTTTATATAAATACTAGTAATATAAATTGTTTTTAAAAACTTTTTAAAAAAAGTTAACTTATAACTTAATATTAATGAATGTAAATTTTACTTAAAACATGTTATTTACTTTAAATACGTTATTTTCAAAAAAAAACTAGTATAAACTTAAATAAAGTAAAAAATATTTTAATTAAAAATTTCTTAAAAATATAAAAAATATAAAAGTATTTTTAGAATTTATTAAATTTTATTAATAATTTATTAATAACATTTTTTATATTACATTCTTACTTTTAGTTTTAATAAAAAAAGTTTAATTTAAATTTAATAATACTTGTTAAAAAGTATTTAAATATTTAAAACATATATTTATAATTATTTTATTTTTTAATACTTTAATTTTAAGTAACTAATTATTATAAAAGTTAACTTTTTAAATTATAAAATTACGAAAGTTTTTTTTTTAAAAATAACGTTTTTTATAAGTGAGTGGGCTATATAAGTGAGTAAACTATTTTAACTAATCTCTACCACTTTAACAGCTAATAATAACCTATAACTATTAATTATTATTATTAGAATTAATAGGTAAATAGCTAGCTTTAGTCTTAATTTATAGATATTTTTTTATATTATGCCTAGTCTGCCTGTAGTGTTTATAGTACTTAGGCTATTATAAGTTATTAGCTTTATATCTTTTATTAAAAGCTATTTCTATTTTTATCTGCGTGTTAATATTAGCTTAAGCTATTATAACTATATCTTCTACCTATAATAAAGTTCTTAGTCTCTATATATACTTCTTTTTACGCTTTTTATACTCTAATATGATATTAATTTGTTTGTTATAGGGCGATTATTTATAAACGTATTAGAATATTAGTATGTACTATTATTAATATACCTTTAATAAGCTAGTCTAATAATTCTAGAATTAATATAAGTAAGCTATTTTAGTGCTATTTTATATATCTATATAGATAAGTAAACTAACTATCTAATTTAGTAATATTACTAGGTATTTAGGGTTCTTATAGAGTTATCTCTATAAACAGCTTAAAAGTCTATAGCCTAATATCTAGCCTAAATAAAATAACGTCTAGATTAAATGGAATAAGGCCTATATCTTAAAATCCTTCACGTATATTACTTTTAGTAATTAAGGCTAGATAGGCTATTTTAAAGAGTAGTAGAAAATCAAGCTTAATAATATAAAAAATATAATTTCTAACTAGCTTATTAACCTTCTATCTATAGGCCAGCTTAAGAGGTGTAAAGTAATTTATATTAAGAAACTATAATAAATACAACACGTGTGATAGTATATAGAGTATATAAATATTCTTCTTTTTATAAAGTAGCTAAAATTTAAGAGACTTGTAACTCTTATAGTTATTTAAAATTAATAGATAATTAATACCTATAGTTTTATTCTTTATGTACTTATTAAAGTACTCTAGCTACTTAATATTTATTATATTTATTATCTAGTTATTCTTACTTAGTGTAATCTTTAAGTTTAGTAGTAGATTACTATTTTTATATCAGCAGAATAGATAAACAATACTAGTAAAAATAATAAATAGTAGAATTAACTAGTCTTAACTATTCACACCTTAGATAACTATAATTTATTTTCTATTATCTAGCTATATAGTCTTAGGCTAACTATATTACTTAGAGTTTATAATAACTTTAGTAGTTAATAAAACACCTATCTAAAAACCTGTCTCGTTAAAGTTATACATATTTTTATTAGTAATACTATACTTTATTTTATAGTTATATATAAGATTAAATTATAGCTATATAATAGCAGAATCCTTATAGTAAGCACGTTAATAATTGTTTTTTTTATTATTTTTTATCTTAATTTCCTCAGTCCTTGTAATAAAGTTATGTGGTTATTAGATATTAACTATTAGATTAGATTATTTAGCTAGTAAATAGTTAGCTATCTCTCTTACGTAGATAAGCTAAGGCGTGAATCTTTATAAATTTAGGTTTAAGATATATATAACTATAGCCCTCTCTTTTTACTTTATGAGTTTCTTTAAATTAGGCTTATAATCACGTTATAAACTAATTCTATTAATTTATTATTTAAGTGTATTTTTAGAGACTTTATAGATTACTACTATATATTACATAATCTGGATTTAATCTTACTGGATAACTAACTTAGCTAGTAATAGTCTACCTTCACTATAGATAAATTTAGTCGTGATTTATTAAACTATAGTTATTAATAGTTAATATATTATAATTCTTACTTTAGGTAGTTCACTCACTTATATAGCTTACTTACTTATAAAAAACGTTAAATAAAGTAAATATTATAAGTTACTAACTTACTAATATAATATTATACTAGTAACTAGCTGTTTAATTAATTATATAATATTAATTAGTTCCCTTACTTCCAGATCAGATAGCTTATTAGACTTAGTAAAAGTTAGTTAACTTAGTAAAAATAGAAAGAAGTAATATAGTATGTTAAAATTTAATAGAATAGTATTAAACTATTTCACTTAAGGTATAAATCTTAATTTTAGAGTAATTATAAAGAATTAAAAGTAACTATAAGCTGTTTATTATCTTATACTTATAATAAATCCTCCGTGTGTATATTATATACTAATTAGAAGTATATTAAATACTACTAAAAAAAATAAGAGAAGATAAGTTTAGCTTAAGTTTATATCTAGTCTTATTTTTTTTATTAGTACTTATTTTCCTTGTATTTTACTATAGCTAGTTACCTAACTTACTTACTTACTCTAAGTATTATTCTCTATAGAACTTAAACTTACTTTAGAGTAGTTTTATTTATAAGTTCTGTTTTTACTAATTTACCTCTGCTCTTTAGTATTACTTATATATATTTTTATATTATTTCTTTTATAGTAGTGCCTTTTTAGCTGTGCTTTTTTTACTATTATTATTTATAATATTATCCCCTTTCTTTAAGTCTTCAGCCTGAAGGTTATTCTGTTTTTTTTTATAAATAATATAAAGGCAGCTAGTCCTCTGTGTGAAAACTGAGATTATAAGAATCTCTTTTTCCTTTTCTATCTTTCTAATTTCCTAAGAATAACTTAAGTAGAATTATTTTTAATATAAGTTTACTACTTAACTTAAAGAGTCTAAGCACATAGCCGTTTTATACTATTCTCTTATTCTTATTATTATAATACTAACTACTATTATTTAGTGGATTTAGCTTCTAAGTGATATTCTAAGTATATTAATTAAAACATAAAGTATAATCTTATAGTATTATAGTAAGAATAAAATTATTTAGACTATAATAAAAAGAAATTACGCTAGTGGATTAAGAGATTCTATTAGACATTTCTTAAGGCTTATTATATTTTATTAGATTAGTTATAAAGTATTTAGTAGTAATTACTAGATTTAAATTATAAATTCTAAGCTCATAAATTCCGGCTCTATTAGTAACTAGCTTAAATAAATTCTTAAAAGAAGAAAATATTCCAGCGTAAGCTTATTTTAATTAATAAAGTTTATATAATAAAAAAAAAAAGTAAATTTATTAAAATTAATTTAGTATATTATAACCCACAGTATCTAGTGTTGCTTCGCCTTTTTTCTTAGGTTTTAAATAGAATATTTTATATTCTCTATATTTCTTAAATATAGCTCTAGAGTAAGCATTTATTACTTTATTTAATAATACTAATTAATTAGCTTTAAACTATTCTTTAAGTTTTTAACTAACTTTTATGTATTATCTTTAGGTCTGTAAATTTTTTATTTAACTAAGTACTTTCACTAACACCTAAACTATTAATAGTCTAAAATTTAATAGACTTTATACTTAATAGTGTCTTTCTTAAGCTTAAGTTTTATCTATAGTTTAGCATTCTATAGTGCTAGTTCTAGTCATAAAATATAAAAAACTAAATAAATTCTTATATCTTTAGATAATTATAGTTTATAATTTATAAATTCTATTTATTATTTAACCTTAAATAGTCCTAATTTAATGTGATCTAATTTTTTTAATGGTTACCTAATCTCTAGATTTTTTTAAATAGGAAAATTTTATCCCCTTTCTTAAAAATTAGTTTCTTAACTTTAGATATATCCTTTTATTATTTGCTAAGATTGCTTTTGTAGATAATTTTCTATATAATTTCCTAATAAAGTTATTATAATTTCTTAACTCTTATTCTTATAGATTCTGATATTTTGTTTAGTTTTTATAATTCTTAATAAGCCGTTAGCTTATAACTATAGTTTATATAGAATAATAATTTTCTTATAGTTAATAATTTTATAAAGTTGTATATAAACTTAGCTATTAGTAATAAGTTAATCTAATTATCTTATTACTTATTAACATATATTTATAGGTATTATTCTAATGTCTGATTTGTCTATTCTGTTTATTTATTTATTTATAGATAAAATGCTGTTAAGAGGTAATATTCAGCCCCTAGCTTCTTAATAAATATTTTCTAGAATATTAATATAAATAATTTGTCTCTATTTATAATAAATTCTTATGGTAATTTATGTCGCATAATTAGTAGTTTAATAAGTATAGTTACTAATTTATCTATTTTAATTTCTATATACGTTAGCTTAAAGTATGCGTATTTTATAAGTTAGTCTATAATAACTAGTATTATATCATACTATTAGCCTTAAAAAATGGTTACTATTAGTATTCTTATAATAAAGTCTATTATAACTGATTCCTATAGTAGATCTAGTAAAGAAATTAGTTATATAAGTTTAAATTTTTTATATTTTAATATTTTGTTTTTCTTGTACTTAATATACTTTAAAAGAATAGCTCTAATCTTTTTTTATATTCCTAGAATTTAGAAGTGCCTGTTAATTCGTTCTATAGTTTTTTTAATTCCCTAATATCCATATATTTTAGCTGAATATTAGTTTTTAATAAGTTTAGTTTATAATATATCTAATATAAAAATAGTTTCAGTCTCGTGCTATTATAGTTATCTATTATTATATTCTCTAATTTATTTTTACTATATATTCTTAATAATAACTACTGTTTTAATATCTATTTATAAGTTTTCTAGAGATCTATTTTATTTTTACCTAAGTATTATATTATAAATCTCTAGTATATTCTTTAAGTAGTTTATTTTTTAATTAAGTATATCAGCCGCGATATTTTCTTTTCCTAATTTATAAAGTATTTAAAAGTTAAATATAGAAACTAATTCCTACTATCTGACTTATTATTAATTTAGTTTCTTAGTTATTATAAATACTATTAAGTTCTTATGGTTTGAATATATAATAATCTAATATTTAGCTCCTTCTAAATAGTGTTTCTATTTTTTAAATACTTAAACTATTACTAATAATTTCTTATTATAAATGTTATAGTTTAACTTAGTAGTTGTAAGTTTCTAAGATAAGAAGTCTACTAAGTACTTATATTTATTATTCTATATTTATAATAAAATAGCTCTAGTAGCTTTGTCTGATGTATCTATATATATCTCCGTTTAAAGTCATAAATCAAACATCTTTAATATTAGTGGTTATTAGAATATTTCTTTTAATATTCTAAATGCGTTTTCTTCGCGTTGCTTTTACTTCAATTACTAATTCTTTTTAAGCAATTCCGTTAAGGGTAATGTAATTTTTAAGTAATCCTTAATAAATTATCAGCAGAACCCTATAAATCTAAGGAAAGAATAAACTTCTTTTATATTTATTAGTATTAGCTAAGATAGAATATTCTTAGCTTTATTAGAGTTAACTACTATTCTATTTTAAAATACTAAGTATCCTAAGAATTTAACTTCCGTTCTATAGAACATACACTTTTCTGTTTAAATATATAACTGGTGTTTCTTAAGCTTTTATAATATTTTCTTAGTATACTTAATATATTCTTTTAGCGTTCTATCTATGTATATAAGCATGTTATTAAGATATGCTATTATAAATACGTCTAGATATTCTCTTAGTATATAGTTAATAATTATCTAGAATATTACTAGTGCGTTAGTGAGTCCTATTGGCATGACTAAATATTTAAATAATTTATATTTTATTTTAAATGCTATTATCCACTTATGTTTCTTAATTATTTATATTTAATAATATTTATTTTTAATATTAAAAAGGCTAAAATATTTAGCTCCTCTAAGTTTATTTATAAGTTTTAATATTAGAGATATAAGGTAATAATTTTTTACCATAGCTTCATTAAAATGTCTGTAGTTAATATATAATCTTAATTTTCAATTTTTTTTTTAATATAAAGAGTATTAGTAAAGCTATTTTGCTTTAACTTATTCATATATATTCTCTTTATTAATTTTTTTTTAGGAATTTTTATAATTCTTTCTGTTAGTAGATAAGTACTTTATATAATAGTTCTAGTTTTAAATCTATTTCTTTCTTAAGCGTGATTTTATGGTCTTAGTTTTAGTATCCTAATAGTTAGTCTTTAGCTTTCTTAAAGAACTATTTTCTGAATTCCTTTTTAGTATTCTTTTAATATAATGAATTTAGTCTCATAAAGTGTCGTTTTTTTTAATTATATTATTACTTATTATTATTATTTATAGTATTTGTTTCTGTTACCTATAGTTTTTTTCTTCTAATTAATAGTTAGGTTCTATTATGCTAGCTAGTTCTATCCTAGGATAAAATCCTTACTATCTAGATTTATAATTTTAATATAATAGTTATTCCTATAGCCTACTACCTAAATAGTTATATTTCTTATTTTAAGATTAATTAGATCTTTTTTAAATACTGTTGGATTATTATCTATATATTTTACTTATATAGATTTATCTAAAACTTTAGTTAATATCTAATATTATTATATTTATTTATTTAATATAAGCGTCTTGCTAGCTCTACTGTTTATAAGCGCTAGTATTTAGTTATTATTAATATATATATTTATATATAGCTTATTTTCATATTTCCTTTAGTTTAGTTATGTGTATATAATTAATATGTTTTTTTTAATCTTTTTTTAGCCCTCTAGTGGCTTAGTTATGGTTTACTAGTTTTATAGTTTTTTATATATAGTAGACTTTTAAGTAGTAGTTATTTCTTTAGTGTTTCTTTTTTAAGTTTATAGATTAAATATCTCTAAAGTTAGCATGCTTTCTAGTTTAGTATTTTATATATATTTTTAGCTTATTCTCTATAATTCTTATACTTTTATCTTAAGAAATATTTTTGATAGGTGAGTTTCTTATGTGACTTTGTAACTAATTTTTTTTTAATAGTATTTAGTTTAGTATAATTAATATTCTAGCTAGCATTAGTCCCATAACAGCTACTTATATTTATCTAAATTTAGATTATATAGTTTATCTTTTAAATCTATATAAACTAGTTCTTATTATAGGTTAAGTATTTTTTATTAGTAAGCTATTATAATATCTTTTTTATTACTAGTTCTTTAATATATACAGCGTGTTTATTCTATTTATAGTTTATTTCTATATAGTCTAATACTATATATATCTAGTATTCTTTCTTTATTATTCTATTTATGGTGTTATTATCTTGTGTTTATAGAGTTAGTAAAAAGATTATTTTCTTCTTCTTATTTTAGTCCTATCCTAATTCTAGATATCTAATAGGGTAATAGTAAGTTATATAGTTTATAACTAATATAGGTTTTTATCTATAAATTTTGTTTATTTATATAGCTAGTTTTTATTTACTAAGTTCTTTATATTACTTATTTTCTACTAACTGTAATACTTATTAGTATTTATATATTCCGTCTCTTAAAATAATCTCTTAGTATTTAGTAACATAATGTTCCTTTAGATAGTATTTTAATTTATATATTTAATAATATTTTCAGCGTACTTATTATATAATTATTATAGATATAAGTTCCTTTATCTTTTATTTTTTTAATTTTTTTTATCTAAATTTCTGATTTTTCTTTATAAAGGGCCCTTCTTTCTATTATATTATCTTATAGAATTAGTTAGCTTCTTTTAGTAAGTTAGTATAATATTATCTAATAGCTACTCTTTATAGAATAGAAATTATATTATTAGCTTATTCAACTAAATAATCCTTTATCTACTAATATAGTATTTTATATTTTTATTTAAAATATATATAGCTTCCATGGATCCAGCATTATTCTTTTTTAACTTGTTATATAATAGTCTTTTTAGTAATCTGGTTTTTAGCTTATTTTATTTAGACTATAGCTATTTTAATTTTCTTTAGTGCTTTAGTTTAAATATAAGCTTTTTTAATATCTACTTATTATTATTTACAGTCTTTAATAAAATGTTCTTGTTTTTTATAATTTAAATAGGCTTTTCGTGTGTAGCGTTTTATTCATTCTTTAGCTTACTTTTTCTATTATTTATTAATATAGGTTTTTTTTATATTAATGTCTATTACATTATATGTTTAGGTATTCTTTTTATTTTTTAATACGTAAATTACTAATCTCCCTTATACTTTCTTCTCTTACTCTTATTAGTATTAGTAGTTATTAATAGTTACTATTTATTTAATAATTTTAAGTAAAGTACTTAGTTATTTATCTTTAGAGATTTTATCTTTAATTTTATCTTTTAGTCCTTTATAGTATATCATAACTAAAGATTAATTAGTCTAGTTAAGTTATAACTAGATTTATTTAAACTATGCTGTATAGTTAGCTGCTGATGTTTACTATTTAAGTTATTAAAACTTTTAAATTACTTTTTTTTCTTTATTAATTTCTCTAAGACTATAATTATTTCCTTTTTAAAGCTTTTATAATCTTTAAAGGCTTATTTTATGTTATTATTATAGTTTATAAGTTCTACTACTTCTAGATTAGGGTCTCTGTTAGCTAGATAGTTTCTAGTAAGTAGTTTACACTATCTTATAGCTTTTTCTATTATATTTATACCAGCTACCAGAATCTGATCTTAGTTAGTTATAAATAAGATTTAATTAAACTAATAGTAGAGGTTTATAGTAGCTATAAAGATCTTAAGTTTATCTCTATTACCGTTAAATTTTATAGAGAGTTATATTTTTATGGTTTCTTTTTTTATAGCTTTTCCTATAGTTACCTATTATTATAGGTTAAGTAGAGTATTACGTAACTTTATAATAGCTATTTTTTATTTTTAGATAATTTACTATATATTCTTCTGTTCTCTTAATATATTTCTAGTTATAAATAAAAATCCTGCTATAACTTCTTCTTTACTGCTGCTTTCTTCTAATAAATAAAGTTTCTATTTATCCTTATAGTAAGTTATTATAGACCTTATTTAGATAATATAATATTAGAGTTTATCTAATAGCTTCTTCTACTTTCTTAAGATAGATAGTTATAATATTATAAGTTATTAACTTACTAATATAATATTATACTAGTAACTAGCTATCTAATTAATTATATAACGTTAATTAGTTCCTTTACTTCCGGATCGGATAGCTTGTTAGACTTAATAGAAGTTAGTTAACTTAGTAAAGGTAAAAAGAAGTAATATAGTAAGTTAAAATTTAATAAAATAGTATTAAACTATTTCACTTAAAGTATAAATCTTAATTTTAGAGTAACTATAAAGAATTAAAAGTAATTATAAGTTATTTATTGTCTTATACTTATAGTAAATCCTCTGTGCGTATATTATATACTAATTAAAAGCATATTAAATACTACTAAAAAAGATAAGAGAAGATAAGTTTAGTTTAAATTTATATCTAGCCTTATCTTTTTTATCAGCACTTATCTTTTTTATGTCTTATTATAGCTAGTTATCTGATTTATTTACTTATTCTAGATATTATTCCCTATAGAACTTAAACTTACTTTAGAGTAGTTTTATTTATAAGTTCTATTTTTATTAATTTGTCTCTGCTCTTCGATATTGCTTGTACATATCTTTATATTATTTTTTCTATAATAGTATCTTTTTAACTATATCTTCTTTACTATTACTATTCATAACAGTAAACTAAAACTTATAGTCCTTTTTTTTTAAACAAAAAACTAAATTTTACTAAATATAATTATAAAATATATAATAAAACTTACTAGCTATTATATATTACTTTATATAAAAACTTAAACTAAAAAGTACTATATTTTTAATTTAAGTATTAAGTAACTTATTATAAAACAGGCTATAGCTTTTACATACTTAAAGTTTTATATAATAGTAATATTACGTAGCTTTTATTACTATACTATAAAAAATAATATATAGATCTTTTTAATATAGTAAGTATAAGTATATACTAAGTTAAATACTTTAATAGTAATATAATATTATATAATAACTTACTTACATAATTATTCTAATAATATAAAGATGTAATAAAAAATAGTCTAACTAATTTATTATATAATAATTTTAGAGAGTTGCTCTAAAATAGAAGTATAAGTATAAAAAAAAAACACTATCTAAAAGCTAAAAAAAAATGCTCTTTATATAATAAATTCTCTATTTATAATTTATTTACTACTTGAGTCTACTATAGCTATTTAGTTTTTATTAATTTTAATTACCTATATTATACTTATAACTCTATATGTAAAATGTTCGTTTTTTTTTATTATTAGCTTTATTAATTACCTCAATAATATTAGCTAAAAGCTTTATTTTTTACTTAGTTTTTTAAAGTATTTACTTTGCCTTTAGCCTAGTTTTATATTTTTATACGTACTTTTTTACTAATAGCTAAAAAAATTTTTTTATGAATTTACTATTTTTTATTTATAATTATTATCTATAATAAACTCTTACTTATTACTAACTATAATACTTCCTTTTTTTTAAAAATTTTTTTAGCTTAAAAGTTTTTTTAACTTTAGGTTTTAAGTATAAAAAGGCTAGTTTCTTTAGAAGTATTATATATACTCTTAAGACATCTTTTTTTTTTCTATTTAATAATATTTAAAGTTAAGTTATTAACTATTTATAATTACTATTTTATAAAATTAATTTAGAATTATAATTATTCTATATTAACTTTATGTAGTTTATGTAAAAAATTTTTTTTATTACTTTATAAATTTCTTATTTAGCTATTGTTTTAAATGCATTAAGTATTTACAAAAATATAATCTAGTAATTTCTATTTAAAAGTTTAATAAATTTTTTTATTAAAAAGTATTAACTTTAAAAGTAGTTAAAATAGGCTTAAGACTTTAAGCTAAAAGCTAAATTTTATTAGTAATAACTATATAAGTAGTTTATTCTAATTAATAGTTATAAATATAAGCTATTTACTTATAAGCTTGCTTTAATTAAAAAGATGTAAAATTTAAAAACAAAAAAAATAAAAGGTTTTTAAACTATTATAATTTATAACATTCTTATTTATTGCTTTTGTTAATTCTTTTTTGTTAATTTCCTTTAATTAAAAAGCTATATAAGCTTTTATTTAAAATCTAGTATTACTAAATTCTTTAAGTAAAACTAGTTAATTATTTTAAAATATAGTTTTAAGTTTTTAATAAGTTTTTAGGTATTTTCTTTTAGGTATTTTCTTTTAGTTTATAGTTCTTTTATTTAATTAGGTATTTCTACTAATATTTAAATTATTATAGTCCTTAAATTTCTTTAATTTTATACTCTAGCTAGTATAGTTTTATATTTATGTCTATTACTATTAGTACGTCTAGTAATACTAGTTTAAATAATAATATATAAACAACTAAATAGATTTTTATATTCTGTAATAATTATAGTTTATAGTTAACTAATTTAATAACTTTACTAATTTTAAATAGTTTAATTTAAATATAATTTAGTTTCTTACTTAGTTATTTAGTTTTTAAATTTTTGTATAGTAGAAAAACTTTGTTTTCTTTTTTAAAAGTTAGTTCTCTAATTTTTAACTTATTAATACTTTTCATAGTTTATAAGTTCTTTAAAGTAATAATTTTACTAAAATTATTATATAAATTTCTTAGCTATTTAATTTTATTTTAGGTTTAATAAGATTTACTTTTTAAATTACGTAATTTTTTATAAATAGTTAGCTTATACTTATAATTAGTATAAAATAATAACGTATTAGTTTTAAATAATTTTATACTATTATAAATAAATTATACTAAAGGTAATAACTTAATCTAATTCTTTTAAAAGTAATTAACGTATATTCTTAAATATTATTTTAGAGTCTAATTAGTGTGCTTTGTTTGCCTATTTATTTAAAAATAAAAGCTTATTAAAAGCTTATTTTTAACTCTAATTTAGCTAATAAGGTTTTCTAAAAGTATAATATAAATAATTTATTTTAATTAATAATAAACTTTTTAGGTAGTTTATGTCTTTAGACTACTATTTTTAAAATCTTATATACTAGTTCTTTTACTAATAAATTCGTAACCGTTGAATTAAAATATATATATTTAGTTATTTTATTTATAATAATAAGTACTATATTATATTCCTTATTTGTTTCTAGTTTCTTAAATAATAGTAATCTTATAATAATGTCTATTAAAACTAACTACTATAGTTATTTTAGTATTTTTAATAATTATAAAAGTTTATAAAGCTTATATTATACTAGTTTGTTTTTCTTATATTTTAGATAGGCTTTAATTACTTTCTTTACTTTCTATTTTAACCCTTTAATATAAAAGTTTCTAGAAATTTACTTTATAGTTTTTTTTATTTCTTAATATCTGTATATAATAGCTCTGTGATTTTCTATAATTAATTTCTTATATAGTTTTTTTAGTACATAAATAAGTTTATTTATATAAGTAAGTTTTAATTTTAGATTCTTAAAGTTTTATTACTTAAAATTCTATATTCTTATTATTTAGTAATTCTTAATTCTTATGACTATTATAATTATTAAGTAATTATAACTTATAAATTTATTTAATTCTACTATTAATACTACACTTAGTATTAGTTTATATTATTTTATATAGTTTAGTTATTAATTAAGTACGTTTACTACTCTATTTTTTAATCCTTTTAGTAAAATATTTTAAAATTGTAAATAGTTAGTGTTTTTAACTAGTATATCTATTTTCTATTTAGCTTTTTTATAGTAGTAAAACTCGTTAAGTTCTTATAATCTAAAAATACCTTTACTTAATACTTAGCTTCTTTAAGGTAAATTTATTATTTCTTAAATACTACTATTACTATTAATAGCTTTGTATTATAAATATTATAGTTTAACTTAGCTTTTGTAAGTTTCTTTAATAAGTAATTTATAAAATAGAAATATTTATTACTATATTATTAACTATAAACTACTCTTATTACATAATTAAATATATTTGTTTTTAGTATAATTAGTAATTTTAGGTTAAACATCTTTAATATTAGTATTTAAGTAAATTTATTCTTAAGTTTTTTAAATACTTACTACTATTTTTATTTCTAACTAAATTTATTATTTTTCTTAGTTAACTCTGTTAGAGGTATCGTAATTTTTAAATATTCTTTTATAAACTTCTTATAGAAATTTATGAATTTTAAGAAAAGCTATATTTCTCTAACTATTATTAGTATTAGCTAGTTGTGTATTTTTACTACCTTTTTTAAATCTACTAAAATTCCTTTTCTTGAAATAATAAATCCTAAGAACTTTGTTTTTGTAATATAGAATTTATATTTTTCTAACTAAATAAAAAGGTTGTGCTCTTAAATTTTCTTTAAGACTTTTTTAATATATATTTTATGTTTTTTAAGTATTTTCTTTATATATACTAACATATTATTTAAGTATTTATAAAGTATATAATTAATAACTACTTAAAAAGTTACTAGCGTGTTAATTAATTTAAATAGTATAATATAATACTTAAAAAGTCTATATTTTATTTTAAATGCTGTTAACTATTTATATTTTTTTTTTATTTAAATTCTATAGTATTTCTTGTAGATATTAAATATACTAAACTATTAAACTCTTTAGAGTCTATTTATTAGCTCTTAAATTATTAGTTTTAGTATTTTTTTTTATTATAACCTAATTTAGTTATCTAAAATTCATGTATAATTATAGTTTTATATTTTTCTTAAGTATAAATAATATTAGTAAAGTTATCAGTCTCTTACTTAATTATATATAACTTTTCTTAAAACCTTTTTAATATACTATTTTAATTCTTTCTACTGTACTTTTAATAAAAGATATATTAATTCTAGTTTAAGCTTTTTTTTATTTTTAACTAGTATTTTATAGTCTTAAGATTAATACTTTAAAAGTACATTTTCCTTATTTTTACTAAATAGGTTTGTAAATTTCTTATACTTCTAAGGTATTTAGGTTTTAGTGTTTAAGACTTATTTTCAAATGCATACTATTTTAATATTCTATGCTTATTTTTTTTATAATTATTATATAGCCTTATATAAAATTCTTTTATTTTAAAGTATTTTTCTATTATGTTTAGTTTCTATATTTATGCTACTTTTCTTACTAGATTATCCTATTAAATAGATTTTTATTACTAATTTATTATTAGATTATGTAATAAGAGTTAATTTTATTCTAAAATTATATTTAGCTTTTTTATATTTAAAATATTAATATAATAAATATTTTTATAGCTTATTACTTTTAGCTTTATTACTATAGTCTTTAAGTTAACTAGACTTTTTTTAAAGGTTATTATATTATTATCTACTTACTTTACTCTTACTAAATGCACTTTTTTCTAGTATAATACCTTATTTTATTTTATTTATTAATTTAAAATAAATGTTCTGTTTACTTTACTATTTACTAGTACTTTTAAAAATTTTCTATTTACTTTTATACTAAAGCAAAGGTATAGTTCTTATTATATTTATTATAATTTAAGAGCTTTAATAGCTATATTACTAGCTTAAACTTTTAACTAGTAGCTATTTAGTTTTTTAATATAAGTTTACATATACTATACTTTTAATTTCTATTATTTAAGTTAAAGTACTTTCTTCTAACGTGTATAAAGTAGTAGTTATAATAGTATATTAAATATAAAAGTTTACTATACTCTTTTTTTTACTTTGTTTTTGTATTTTAAGCATTTCTATTTTAGAAAACATTTCTTATAAAAGAGATTTTAGTGTTCTAGGTTTTACAAATTTAATTTTATTTTATTTTATTTTATTTTATTTTATTTTATTTTATTTTATTTTATTTTATTTTATTTTATTTTATTTTATTTTATTTTATTTTATTTTATAGTATTTATATTTAAGTATATATTTTTTTTAATATTACTTTTAGTATTATTAACTTTACTAGTTGTTCTTATCTTTTGTGTTTACTATAGTATTTAGGTTTTTTAGAATTTATTTATCTAGACTTTATTTAGTTACTGCTTTTTTTATATACTTTCTGTTTTTTTTTAGCTTTTTTATTTAAATTAAGTATATTACTTATGTATATGTTCTTTTTATATAGTTAATTAACTTATAAATTTAATATTTCTAATTCTTTAATTACTAAAAAATATTAGTGT
Source organism: Zopfia rhizophila CBS 207.26 (assembly GCA_010093925.1). NCBI lineage: Eukaryota > Fungi > Ascomycota > Dothideomycetes > Zopfiaceae > Zopfia > Zopfia rhizophila. The sequence continues at coordinate 142,252 of ML994736.1, read as the reverse complement.
CTTTAATTTATATAGTAAATAAAAATGTTTTTATTTTATTTTATTTTATTTATTATTTTTACTCTCTAGCTTAGTTTCTTGTTTCTATTAAACTAGGCTATATTTTCTTTTTAAGTTTTTAATTTTATATAGTTTTTCTTACTAAATCTTTATTAGAAATTATAATACTTTTTTTTATAAAACTATTATGCTGTAGGAACGCTGCTTTAGTAATTTAGTTTTTAAATTATAAATTTTTTATTCTAATATTATCTTCTAATACTTAGTTTTATAATTCTTTTTAAAATATTATTCTAATTTGTAGATTTAAGATTTATTGTTATTTAGCTACTATTAAATAATTATTATTATAATTCTAAAAGTTTTATATATTAAAGATTAAATTTCCGGAAATAGCTATCTTTTTTTACTAATTTTTTAAACTATAAAGTTTTTTACTTTTGTATTTACTATATAGTATTATTCTTTTATTACTTTTTATAATACTTTCTTTAATTATTACTAGCTACTTATAAGTTTATACTTTGTCTTTTAATACTATTTTTATAGTTTCTTTTATAGTATTTATTAAATCTATAAATTTAACACTAATTATTATTAAGTTTCTTATTAATAACTTTAATTAATAGAGTTTTTTTTTACTACAAGTTTTATTCTATAGGCTTAGGTTTTATTCTAATTATTCTAATTCTTAATTTCTTATTTAGCTATTTTTTTATAAAGTATTTAATATTACTATATTTTAGACATACTTTCTTATTAAGTTGCTTTCTATATTCTTAAGTTATACGCTACTTTTTTTATAGCTTTTTTATAGTCTAAGCTTTTTTATCTAAACTTTATTAATATCTATTTTATTATATGCTTAATTTTATTGTATTAATATTTTTTTTTATATAGTTACTATTTAACCTTTTTTATATTCTAATTTACGCTTATACTACTAATTATTTATGTATACAGTAAATTCTATAAAAACGTAAAAATTATTTAGTTAATTTCTTTTAGCTAGTTTATTTTTAACTTAGTTTTTAAGTTTAGTATAATAAGCCGCTATTAATAGCATATTATTTTAGTTAATTTATAACTATAATTTTTAAAATTTTATAGTATATACTAAAACTAATTTTATTTATTTAAAGTTTTGTATTTTATGTTTTATAGTTTATTCTTTATTAATTTCTTTAAAAACTATTATTATTTATATTTTAAAGTTGTTATAACTTTTAGGTACTGTTTTTATTTTATTATTTATTTTAGTTTTTAAAGTTAAATTAATTTAAGTTTTAAAAGTTGTTTCTAGGTTTTTAATTTAAATTATTATATTTAGTTTATTTAATTAAATATTTATAATATTTTTATTTTTAATTTAAATATAAATTTTTAATTTATTTAATATAGTATTTAAGTTTACTATTAATTTTAATAAGTTTAGGTAGTAAATTTTGCTAATAAAAAAAAATATTTAAACTTAAGTATAGTAAGTTAAAGTACTAATATATAAAAAACTAAGTAAATTCTTAAAAATTTAAGTAGTTTAAGTTAGTATATATATAAAAAAATTACTTAAAAAATACAATGTTTTTTAAAAGAATTTAAATTTAGTTTTTTAAATAAGTATTTTATTTAACTATTTTATATATTAAGCCAAACTATGTTTTTTTATTTAATAGTTAAGTATAAATAATTATTTTTAGTTTATATATTTTTCTTAAAAAGTTTAAACCTAAATTTTTTTTTTTTACTAGTTATTAAATATTAGTTATTTTTTTTTAATATATAGTTAGCCTTTAAAGTTTGTAGTGCTTAGTATAAATATTTTTAAATTTTTATAACAGTTTTAAAATTTATTTAAAAATATTAGCTTATGTTAACTGAAAATAAAAAACTTTTATAAATTTAAATATAGTATTATTAGCTTTAACTTGTACTAAAAAAAGTTAGTTTATTTAATTATTTTACTAGTAGTTTATATATGTATATAAAACTTGTTTTATTATACTATTAGTCTTTTTATTTAGTTATTAGTTTTTAAGTAATATATAAAAAATAGTTAAAGTTTAATTTATAGTTATTTATCATATTTATTATAAAAGTAAAAATAAATTATATGTTTTAATTTAATTTAATTGTTTTTAAAAAGGTTTAATTTATATATATATATTAGTAAAAAAAGTAAGCAAAATTTATAGTAGTTATTTTACTATAAAAAATAAAATATTAGTATAGTTTTTAATTTTAAAGAATTAGTAACAAAATTTATAAAAATAAATAGAAGTTTTAAGAAATTATTATACTTTTCATAAAAAGCCTTAAATTTTTAACAAGTATAGTAATAAAACACGTATTTTTATATTATTTTAAATATTTAGAACTAATAGTATTTACTTTATAAAATTTTAAAAGTCTTTTTATAATTAAAGTAATTACTAGAAAAAAAAATATATGTAATTTAAAAAAGCTTAATTTTAAGTTTATTATTATTTAATATTACTAGTTAATTATAGTAATATAACTAACTATTTTAGTTATTATACTTAGAATAAAATTTTCTAAATAACTTTATTATTTAAGTATTTATTATTAAGCTTTTTAAGCCTTTTTTTTTAAATTAAAGTATTTTATATATAATAAGTAAAAATATTTAGTTTTTTTCTTTACTTATTTACTTAATACGTAATTATAAAGTTAAATTAAAATAAGTATTTAATTTAGTAAACTTATTAGTAACTAAATTACTTTATTATAATAAAGTACTAAAAGTTTTTATAGTTACTTAATACTTTTAATTTAAGTTTTTATTATTTAAAGTAATGTATAATAACTAGTATTTTTTTGTTATATATTTTATAGTTATATTTAATAAATTTTAGTTTTTGTTTAAAAAAAATAAGGTAAAATTTTTAGTTTACTTTATTTTTTTTAAAAAAAAAACTCTAGTAATTATATAGTTTAAAAAATGAGCTTTTATAATAATTAGTAACTTAAAATTAAAGTATTAAAAAGCTAAAGTAGTTATAAATATATGTTTTAAATATTTAAATACTTTTTAGTAAGTATTATTAAATTTAATGTTTTTAAAACTATAAGTTAAAATATAATATAAAAAAAGTTTTAAATAAATTATTAATAAAAGTTAGTAAATTTTAAAAGTACTTTTATATATTTTATATTTTTAGAAAATATTTAATTAAAATAATTTTTTATTTTATATAAGTTTATACTAATTTTTTATAAAAATATTATACTTAAAGTAAATAACAAGTTTTAATAAAATTTGTATTTATTAATATTAAGTTATAAGCTAGCTTTTTTTTAAAAAGTTTTTAAAACTTATATTATATATTATTAGTATTTGTATAAAAAGTTACTATAAATTAAAATATTATTAAAGTACACTATATAAAACATATTTAAGTAAAATTAAAAAAAGTTATTTATATAATATTAAAATATAGTTAACATATTAACTAGTTTAAAAAATATAATAAAATATTTAAATAAGTTATATTAAGTTTAAAAAGTAGTTAACTACTTATTTTTCTTTATAATATAAAATAGTTAAAAGTTAAAATAATATTAAGCTTAATAAAGTATTTTGTTTTATTAAAGTAAAAAAAAAAATTTTAAGTTACTAGCATTAAATAATTGTTTTTAATAATAATAGTATTTAAAATTTAGTAATTTATATAATTTAAAAACTTTTATTATTATTATTATTTTTATAAAAATAATAAGTATAGTTATAAAAAGTAAACTTACTTTAATAAATATTTTAGTAAAATTATTATTAAAATACTTTTTAAATACTTTTAGTTTATTTTAAAACATTTTATAAATATGTTTAAATTTAAGTTACTTTTTTTAATTTATTTTTTAGTAATAGTATAAATAATATTTAAATAATTTATTAGCTTTTTTATATAAAAAAGCTTTGAAAATATTATTATACTTTTTTAAAAATTTTGTAAATAAATTAGTATAAGTTTTTAAAACTAAAGCTTTATTAATATTAACTATTAAAATAGCAAAAATTTTGTGTTTATTTTTTTAAGCTAATTATATAAAAAAGCTATTTTAATTAAATAAATATTATATTTAGTTTAAGTTTCTTATAAAAGTTTTTTAAAAAGTTTTTATTTAATTTAGAATTAAGTTTAAGTATATGTTTAAATGTAAATTTAAATTTTAAGTAAAAGTTTTTTAGAAAATAGTTTACTAAAAGTAGATTTAAATAGTTATTAAGTTTTTATAGTTAATAGTTTATTTTAATTAACTAGTTATAATATTAAGTTTAAGTAGTTAGTAATAACTTTCAAAAACAAGTTTAAGTATATTATATATAAGTAGTATTAAAGCAAAAGTTTTTTAAATAAATAAGTATTTTTTAAGTAAGTTAGAAATTAAAGTAAGTATTAGTAATAAGCTTAGTAATAAAAAAAAATTAAAAAGTAGTTTTTATAAATTATAGTTAATATTAACTTTATACTTTTTTATTTATAATTAGTTAAAAATTAGTTTATAATTTTTAGTAATTATTTTAAAAAGTAAATATTTTTAAGATAATTTAAATAATAAAAAGTTATACTAATAATATGTAAAATATATTATTTTTTAAAATACTTACTATTAAAATTAGTAGAATATAAAATGTTTAAAATAAAGTAAAAAATAAAGTTTTTAAATACAAGTTAAAAATCTGCTAATATAACTTATATTAGTAGTTTTAATATTAATTAAAATAATAATAAAATAAAAAAAGCTATTTTATTAAATAACATATAAAATATTTACTTAATAATTTTAAAAATTAGTTATTAAGTAAAAAGTTTATATGTTAATAAAAATCTTGTTTTAAAAGTATTTTAAAAAGTAACATATTTTAAAAATAAAGCTTTTAGTAAGTTAGTTTAAAACTAATAATTATGTTTTTAGTTTTAGAATTTATTAAAGCTAGTTAAAAATATATAAAATAATTACTAAAAAGTATTTCTTTATAGTAAAGTATAAAAATCAAGTAAAAAATAGTAAGTTCTAAAAAATATTAAATTAAAACTTAAGGAAAAGTATAAAATAATTTAATTTAAAGTAACTAAACTTACTATATTAGTAGTAAAGTTTTAAGTAGTAATAATTTTTTATTTAGTTAATTTAATATAAGTATAGTTAAAAGTATTAATTTTTATAGTATTAAAATTATTTTATAATACAAATTGTAGCTTAAAGTAGTTTATTATAAATAAGTACTAAAAGTTATTATAATAAAAAAAGGTTAAGTTAATATAATTATTTAATATATTAAAATTTTTAATACTTACTATTACTTAGTAAAAGTTATTATTTAACAATTTTTTCAACTATATAATTAAACTAATTTTGTTTAATTTATTATTAGTAGTATTATAAAAGTGTTATATATAAAAAGTTAAAAATATATAAAAAAAGTATTAATTAATTACTATATATAGTACTAAGTAATAATTTAAAACATTATATAGAAAAATTTATAAATAAAGTATTTAAATAAAAACTTGTATACTAGCATAAAATTAATGTGTAAATACGTAATATAATAAAAAAATTTATAAAAAAGGTTTTTTTTAAAAACTTTTTATAAAGTATTATAAATAGCTATTATAATAGTACTTTTTTTTTTTAAATTTAAGCTTCTATAATAGGTGTTTATATTAAGTCTTAAAAAATAAGCTAGTTTAAATTCTAAAAGTAGAATTCTTTTATAGTAATTATATTTAAAAATTATTTATAAGTTATTATATTAGGTTATTATACTTAGTTTATTTAATAAAATATTTATAGTGTTTTTGTTTATAATTATAGTATAACTTCTTAATTTACTTAATATAGTATTTAGTATTACTATTAATTTTAATAAGTTTTAGTAGTAAATTTTACTAACTTAAAAGATATTTAAATTTAAATATAACTAGTTAAAGTAAAATAATACAGAAAACTAAGTATATACTTAAAAATTTAAAAAGTTTAAGTTAGTATATATATAGAAAAACTATTTAAAAAATATAGTATTTTCCTAAAGTTTTTAAGTTTAGCTTTTTAAATAGTTATTTAGTTTTAATATTTTATATATTAAGTTAAACTATGTCTTTTATTTAGTAGTTAAATGTAAGTAATTTTTTTTAATTTTTTTTTTTTTATAAAACTTAAGCCTAAATTTTTTTTTATGCTAACTATTAAATATTAGCTATTTTCTTTACTATATAGTTAGCTTTTAAAGCTTATAATACTTAGTAAAACTATTTTTAAGTTTTTATAAAAGGTTTAAAACTTATTTAAAAGCATTAGCTTATATTAACTAAAAATAGTACAACTTTTATAAATTTAAATATAGTATTATTAACTTTAAACTATACAAAAAAAATTAGTTTATTTAGTTATTTTATTAGTAGTTTATGTATATATATAGAACTTATTTTATTATGTTATTAGCTTTTTTAAATTAGCTATTAGTTTCTAGGTAGTATATAAAAAATAGTTAGAGTTTAATTTATAGTTAGTTATAAAGTTTATTATAAAAAGCAAAAATAAATTATGTTTTTTAGTCTAATATAATTGTTTCTAAAAGGCTATAGTTTATTTATATTTACTAGTAAAAAAAGTAAGCTATATTTATAGTAATTATATTAATATAAAAAATTACGTGTTAGTAGTTTATAAAGTAGTTTACTACAACTATAATATTAATTTAGTGTTTAGATTCTAGGAAATTAGTAATAAAGTCTAAAATACTAAAGCTAACATAAATGTTAGAGGACTTCGCTACGCTCAGCAACAAGTAGTGTAAGAAAAGCTACGTGAAAAGAGTAGTCATAGAGAAGTAGCGGGAGATGAGCAGCGTGAGAGAAGTAGTGTCAGAGAAGCAGTGTCAGAGAAGCAGTGTCAGAGAAGCAGCAGAGAAGCAGCGAGAAGCAGCGGGAGAGAAGCAGCAGCAGCGGGAGAGAAGCCAGCGGGAGAGAAGCAGCGGGAGAGAGAAGCAGCGGGAGAGAAGCAGCGGAGAGAAGCAGCGGGAGAGAAGCAGCGGGAGAGAGGTAGCGTAAGAGGAGCAGCGTCAGAGGAGAAGAAGCGTCAGAGAGAAGAGCAGCGTCAGAGAGAAGAGCAGCGTCAGAGAGGAAGAGCAGCGTCAGAGAGAAGAGGCAGCGTCAGAGAGAAGAGCAGCGTCAGAGAGAAGAGCAGCGTCAGAGAGAAGAGCAGCGTCAGAGAGAAGAGCAGCGTCAGAGAGAAGAGCAGCGTCAGAGAGAAGAGCAGCGTCAGAGAAGTAGCGCCATAGAAGCCGCGCTAGAAAAATAGCGCCAGAAAAGCAGGGTAAGAGAAGCAGCGCCAGAAAAGCAGCGTTAGAGAAGCCGCGTTTCAGAAGCTGCGTTACAGAAGCCGCGTTAGAGGAACAGCGTCAGGGAAGCAGTTGCAGAGAGGCAGCACCATTAGAGAAGCCGCCGTTAGAGAAGCAGGGCCGTCAGA
>ML994736.1:0-133522 GCA_010093925.1 Zopfia rhizophila CBS 207.26 | reverse complement strand
ATTTTAGAATGAGTTTTGTTCGGGAAACACTTCGTACCCCTTTTCTCCTTTTTATGATGATTTTTGCAGGTTAAAGAACCGGTTTCAGAATTCTTCTCCTGGTTCTGTAATCGATTCGTTTTCCTCTATCTTTTGCTTCCAATGTTCGGGTATCCTTGCGAACTTTTGCAGTGGGTTTTATCGGTTTTAGTATCGGTTTTAGAATCGGTTTTAGAATCGATTTTAGAGTCGGTTTTAGAGTCCGCGTGCTCGTCCTTTAGTTGAGAGAGAATCTTCCGATTTGTCCGAGATCTCTTGCAGCTTTAGAATACCCTTTTAGCGGTCTAAAGGTCGATTTTACGGATCAAAGGGTCGGTTCAAGAGTCGATATCGGAATTGGTCCTAAACTCGGTTTTCTGTGGAGGAGGAGATGAGGGTATAAGCTGTGGATTCCTCTACTCTTCCTCCACCTACTCTTCCTCCACTTACTCTTCCTCCACTTATTCTTCCTAATCCTCCTATTTCTAATCCTCCTACATCGGTTGCTTAGTTCTCTCGCGAAGAGAGTTTTCGACTACTTACAATTTAATATGGTGTGGTTGCTGGATGTCACCCCCCTCGACATAATGCTGCACAGTCTATTGTTTTGCCAAGAAATCAAGCGGACCTTTCTGCGGATCCAGCAGAATAAATGATCATGACAGCGAGCCGGACTCCTTTGTCAACTCTCTCTCTCCTTCTCTGGACGGTTTTGGAGATGGTTGCGATTCACATGTTCTGATCAAAAATCTCTGAATCATCATTTTCAAGAAAGATAAGGCCATAAATAACTAAATATATTAGTGAAGACTCGAATTTTGGCTGAAATCCTGGCTATTTTCCTGGGTCTCCTGGCTGAGGTCCTGGCTAAGAATCTGGCCATTTTGGATAGCGTTTTTAGACCCCCTTCTACGTTTCCTACTACCCTTTTTCTTGTCTAGATCCTGCTTACGCTTCGTATGAGTTGTATGGATAGTCCCTGCACCTCCTATCCCTTCCTTCCGTAGGCGTTCTAGTAGCTTAATTAAGGTAAAGAGGTTGTTAATTCAAATAATATAGCGATTACTACCTAAAGAAGATCCTTCTTTCTGCCTCCTTAATAAAAGATCTAAAACTACTGCCTCTGTAGGAGTAAATCCTTCTTTCTTAGTCTAGTAAGAATCTAGCTTATACAGTCTATTAGGTCTTTTAGTATGAAATAGCCAATTAAGTACATAGCCCTTATTTGCTAAAATCCATATTTTAAAGCCTTCTAGTATTAGCTTAGAAGGAATGTTAACTATTTCTTTAGCCCAGCTAGTAAATCTCTTTATAGACTCATCTACTGCCAAATGTGTTCTAGGGGTGTAGTATTTTCAGCTAGCCTTTCAGAAGTGCTCAGAAACTTGCCAAATCCTCTTAAATGGGCAGGTAAATGTTAGTGATTGGCTAGAGTCCTCGCAGTAGAGGTATTAGTCAATGGCTTGAAACCGATTCCTGGATATCCACTGATTAATTGGGTGTTGAGGTGCATATTTATCTCCTTTTTTCCAATAGTCTTCAATGGCTGGTTCTTTATGTAGACCTATATAAATAAGTACTCTAAAGTATGCATATATTTCTGGCCTAGATACATCTTTCCATGCATGTATTCGAGCATCTTTTTGATGTGGGATTGATTTAACCTTGGCTGCATTTCCATTAGTATAATAGACAAGTAAATCTATTAATTCATCTGTAAAGAAGAGCCTAAAGAGCTCAAATGCATCCTCATCGTTTGTTCCTTCTGGAAGATTTGGCTTTCCATGAGGGCAATCGTTGTCGATTGGTAGGGGGTCAAACTCAGGTGGGGATCGGTCATTTGGTAGCTCTGGGATTAGTGTATCCTTTATCAGCTTAGGATATTCTGTTCCTACCACATAATCCTCATCATTCCCCTGCCTTTTAGAGTCCCTGGATGGCATATCTCTTGTGGGTGTTAACAGTAATTGAAGCTTGGTTGACTGTTTACATGCATATTGCTGATGTTTTGATTTTCCTTGCCAACTTACTAATACAGAATCCTTGCCTTCTGATTGGCCGCATTTGCTCTTGGCGAGCGCACAGACAGCGACGGCCATTCTGGCAGTGCATGGGATAGAACTTTAAAAGGCAGCTCAGTGGCAGCATCTTTAGGGTTCCCACACTAGCTGCAAGGAGGAGGCAGATTCATTTAGTAAAGTATAGTAAGTATACTGGTAAACTATGTATTGCATAAGAGAAGTTGCGTAAAAGAGGTATTAGTCAAGGCATTAAAGTATGAGTCGCATGAGAAAGTTTTGATGTTTTTCGCTTAGAGCTTAATCCCGTGACATAACTTTTTTTTGCCTACTGTGGTGGTAGGGGTAAGTAGTGTAACAGCAGGGGGTTATCGGCTACCCCACCCGCACCGATTCTTGCCCAGCTGTTATATATACCCACCAATCGACGCAGGAGAATTTCCTGAGGTAATCGCGGTCGTATTTTACGCTGGTCGTAACGCCCTGAGGCCTCGCTGCGGCCCTGCAGAGCTCAGGAAAAGTCACCCTTGTCGTCGCCGTCGATATGGACTCTACCCGCTCGAGTACTGAGTCGATGAGCACCCCAAACTTACCCTCAACACCTCGCCGCCCTCACCACCGATACCTCACCCGAGATGAGCGCCTGCAGGTTCAAACGCTTCAAGGCGTTGGCATGTCGCTCAAAGCAATCTCAGAACACCTCTCTGCCGTCAACGACGAGCCGATTACCCTCCGGCAGGTGCAGTACGCATGTACGCACCGATTGACACCTAAGAAGCGCCCAGGTCGCCCGGCTGAGCTCACTGAGGAGGAGGTAGATGAGCTTGAGCTCTTCGTGTGCTCATCAAAAACGGGTCGACTCATAAGCTACCTCAGGCTCTCGATAGCCCTGCCTCACCTTAACGCCTCGCCGGATCAGATTAAAGCTGCCCTCTGCAAAAGAGGCTTTAAACGATACGTCGCACGCCAGAAGCCCCCTCTCTCTGATAAAAATCGTCGTGATCGACTAGCCTGGGCGCTTGAACACGTCAATTGGACTCGGGAGCAGTGGTGCCTTATCCTCTGGACTGACGAAACCTAGGTTGCTGGAGGTAAACACCGCAAACAGTACGTTACAAGGAGGGCTGGGGAGGAGTGGGAGGATACCTGCGTGCTCATAAAGCACCGGAAGCGCAAAGGCTGGATGTTTTGGGGCTGCTTCCATGGCAATACTAAGGGCCCTGGCATCTTCTGGGAGAAGGACTAGGGTACGATCGGCCAGGCGACCTACTGTGAGCGTACTGTACCGATTATACGGCTGGTTACGTATGAATCTGGGCATACAACTTATGCAGGATGGGGCACCAGGGCACGCGGCAGGGGACACCAGAATCGAGCTGAACGAGCGAGGCATCTACCCTATATTCTGGCCTGCCTATTCACCTGATTTGAACCCTATAGAGACTATTTGGTGCTGGATGAAGGATTATATCGAGGCTAAATGGGGTGTAGATGTTGAGTTTACCTATGATCAACTCCGAACAGCTGTAAAGGAAGCCTGGGATGTGATAACCTCTGAGCAGCTCAATGAACTTATCGACTCTATGAAGGCTCGCTGTGAGGCAGTAATCGCCGCCCAAGGCGGCTTTACGAGGTTCTGAAGTAACTCTTCAATATAGCGGAATTCTGCTTGCAAAACGACTCATATTTGCCTTGAAAATCTACTCAGAAATCGCCTTATTCATCACCTTAGAGCATCTCCTTGATCACCCCGAAATTCTGCTAGCCAAGCTTGCTGATCGACGGGATTTAATACCAGGCAATTACTAAGAAATAATCCCAGGGACCCCTGCTGTTACACTACTTACCCCTACCACCACAGTAATGAGAATGCGAAAAACCTCGGTGCTATCTCGGCGCAGTTTCTAACTAAAACCGCCCTAATTTAAATAGAAGAAGCTTCGCTACGTTCAGCAATAAAATTTTTTTTTTTTTTTTAAAATAAGTAAAAGCTTTAAAAAGCTATAACGTTTTCGATAAGCGAGCTGCGCGGACAAGCGAGCTGCGCATCTTAAAACTCACCAAAAAATCAAGAATTCGCACATGAATATCTCAACAACCACTTAATAAATAATTCTAGAAATTTAACAGGTAATTGATAGTGCTTTGAAATGAATGCCATTGCATTTTCGGGAGCTAGTAATTAATCGTTATTAAGATAGTAGTATTTTGGCCCCCAAAATTCACTTTTTCTTAAATTTCTTAAATATCTGAATAAGGATTAATTACTAGCTCCCGAAAATTCAATGGCATTCATTTCAAAGCACTATCAATTACCTGTTAAATTTCTAGAATTATTTATTAAGTGGTTGTTGAGATATTCATGTGCGAATTCTTGATTTTTTGGTGAGTTTTAAGATGCGCAGCTCGCTTGTCCACGCAGCTCACTTATCAAATACGTTAATACTTTTTATAAAAGGCTTTAAATTTTTAATAAGTATAGTAGTAGAAAATATATTAGTATATTATCTTAAATATTTAAGGCTAGTAGTATTTATATTATAAAATTTTAAAAGTTTTTCTATAACTAAAGTAGCTGCTAATAAAGAAATTATATATAATTTAAAAAATCTTAATTTTAAGTTTATTATTATTTAGTATAACTAATCTTTTTAGTTTTTATTTTTACTTAAAAAATGTTTTTTAAAGTATTAAATTTTATTTTATTTTAGTAGTAAAATTTCTTAAATAAACTTATTTATTTTAGTAAAGTTTAATTCTAGTATTTTATTAAATTATTTAAAGTAAAAAAGTATTTATTATTAAGCTCTATAAGCTTCTTTTTAAGTTAAAGTATTTTATATATAGTAAGTAAAAGTATTTAGTTTAGTAGACCTATTAATAACTTAACTATTTTATAATAGTAAGGTACTATAAATTCTCATAGTTACTTAATACTTAAATTAAAAAAGTAGTACTTTTTAACTTAAGTTTCTATTATTTAAGATAGTATATAATAGCTAATAGCTTTTTATTATAAATTTTATAGTTACTTTTAGTAGAGCTTAATTTTTTTAAAAAGTAAGTAATAGATTTTAATTTATTTAGTTCATTTTTTTTTAAAAAAGTACTTTAGTAGTTATATAGTTTAAGAAATTAACTTTTATAATAATTAGCAACTTTAAATTAAAGTATTAAAAAATTAGAGTAGTTATAAATATACTTTTTAAGAATTTAAACACTTTCTAATAAGTATTATTAAATTTAAATTAAGCTTTTTTTTTTTAGTTAAAGTTATAAGTAAAAACATAATATAAAAAAGTTATTAATAAATTATTAGTAGAAATTAGTAAATTCTAGAAATACTTTTATATATTTTACATTTCTAAAAGATTTCTAGTTAAGATTATTTTTTACTTTATTTATTTTATACTAATTTCTTTTATTAAAATTACGTACCTAAAATAAATAACTTATTTTTAATAAAATTTACATTTATTAATATTAAATTAGAGGTTATTTTTCTTTAAGTCTTTTAAAACCTATTTTATCTGTTGGTTATATTTGTGTAGAAAATTACTATAAATTAAAATATTATTAAAGTAGGTTGTATAAAATACATTAAAAAATAATTAAAAAATATTATTTATATAGTATTAGAATATACTTAGTATGTTAGCTAGTTTAAAAAATATAATAAAATATTTAAATAAGCTATATTAAGTTTAAAAAGTAGTTAACTATTTATTTTCTTTTATTATATGAAGGTAATTAAAAACTAAAATAATATTTACTTTTATAAAGTACTTTACTTTACTTAAATAAAATAAAGTTATTTAAATTAATAAAATAAAATAGTAATTCTTAACAGTAATAGTATTTAAAGCCTAGTAGTTTATATAAAATTAGAAATCTATATTAAGTTTCTTTATAAAAATAACTAGTATAGTTATAAAAAACGTGTTTACTTTAATAAATTCTTTAGTAAAGTAGTTATTAAAATACTTTTTAAAAACTTTTCATTTATTTTAAATATTTTCTAAAAAAGGTCTAAATTAAAGTTACTTTTCTAAAAAAAAAATTTTATAGTTATGTAAATAATATCTAAGTAGTTTATTAGCTTTTTTATATAAAAACTTTTTAAAAATATTATAGTAATTCTTTAGAACTTTAGTAACTAAATTTATATAAATTTGTAAAACTAAAGTCTAATTAATATTAGCTATTAAAATAGTAAAAATTTTGTATTTATATTTTTAAACTATTTATATAAAAAGGGCTACTTTAATTAAATAAATATTTATACTTAATTTAAGTTTCTTATAAAGTTCTTTTAATAAAGGCTTTTTTATAAAGTTTTTATTTAATTTAGTATTAAATTTAAGTACGTGTTTAAATATAAATTTAGACTTTAAATAAAAATTTTCTATAAAATAGTTTACTAGAAAAGTTTTTAAGTAAGTATCTAATTTTTATAACTAATAGTTTATTTTAGTTAACTAGTAATTATATTAAAATTAAGTAGTTAGTAATAACTTTAAAAAAAATTTAAGTATACTATATATAAGTAATATTAAAGTAAAATTCTTTTAGTAAAAAGTTTACTAAAAAGTTTTTTAAGTAAATAATTTTTTTAAGTAAATTAAAAATTAAAATACGCACAAGTAATAAGCTTAATAATAAAAAGTATTAAAAAGTAACTTTTATAAGTTATAGTTAAAGTTAACTTTATACTTCTTTATTTATAGTTAGCTAAAAATTAGTTTATAATTTCTAGTAGCTATCTTAAAAAGGCAGATATTTATAACATAATTTAAGTAATAAAAAATTATACTAGTAGTATATAAAATATAACTTTTTTTAAAGTATTTACTATTAAAACTAGTAAAATAAAAACGATTAAAAAAGTAAAAAATAAAGTATTTAAGTATAAACTAAAAGTCTACTAATATAACTTATACTAGTAGCTTTAGTATTAGTTAAAGTAATAATAGAATAAAAAAGCTATTTTATTACATAGTATATAGAATATTTACTTAATAGTTTTAAAAATTAGTTATTAAGTAAAAGGTTTATAAGTTTAGTAAAAATCTAGTATTAAAAATATTTTAAAAAGTAACTTAATCCTAAAATAAAGCTTTTAGTAAGCTAGTTTAAAAAGTTTAAAAATATTTTTATTTATAAAAAAATTTAAATTAAAAGAAAAAATAAAAATAAGTTAATTATTAAAATCTAAATAAGCTGGTAAATTAAAGCTTTAATAAAAAAATAATATAGTTTTAAAAAATATAGCTATATTTATTATACTTTTAAGCTTTTTATTTAGCTAATTTAAAAAGAGTATAATTAAAAGTATTAATTTCTATAGTATTAAAGTCTTATTATAATATAAGTTATAGCTTATAATAGTATAGTGTAAAAAAATACTAAAAGTTATTATTATATAAAAATATTAAATTAGTGTAGTTATTTAATGTATTAAAATTTTAATTCTTACTATTACTAAATAAAGCTTGTTATTTAATAATCTTTTTAACTATATAATTAAATTAATTTTATTTAATCTAGAATTATAACAGGGAGTTAATATAGTAGTAAGTAAATACTTATAAAATAAATTAAAGCTAAATTCTGTTAAACTAAAATATAGATAGTAAATTTTTATTTTACAACCTCAAATATTATTAAAGCGTAGGTGTAATATAAGTGTGATAATAATATTACACTTATATAATAATAATATTATACTTATATTTTAGAGAATATTATATGTAGTAATATTTACTTAAGTATTTTATATTATTATAATTATCCTCTCTTATTTTAGATAGCTGTCTTTAGTTATTAGTATAAAAATAAAATTCATATATAGAAAAAAAATAGTATAAATAAACAAAACAATATTATTAATAGTAAAGGTAAGTAAAATGGTAATAGTAAATATTATTATTACTAAAGAAATATATCTTATAATAAAAGTTTACTTATTTTCTAATTTTAAGACTTTAGGTATAATATTTTTTAAAACTTAATCTTCTTATTAGTGTTTAACCAGCGTTTATCTAGTGTTAATATAATTTCTAATATATAAAATATAATTAAAAACCTAGTGTGTACTAGTACTACTATTTTGTTTTAATATTATTAATTTATTTAGTTTTTATTTCTACTTACTCAATGCGCTGGCTTAGCCGTTAAATTTAAATAAAAAATCTATTTTTAATACTTAAAAAGAATTAATTAAACTACCTCTTTATATATTCTTAAGAAAAATAAAGTAAAGTATAAATACTATATAAAGTAATATAAGCCTTATAATAAAGTATAGTTTTTATTATATTTTTTTTTTACTTTAGTGTTGTTCCTTTAGGTGTTTGTTAATAATAATATTAATAAATTTCTATTAAATTCTGCTTAGAAATTAACTACTTTCTTACTTAGTAGAAAAAGCTAAAAGCTAAGTAAAATAAGAATCTCTTTACTTAACTAAATAATACTTTAATAATAGCGTGTTGCTTCTACATTAAGTATATAAAAACAACAATTAATTAAAAAGATAAATAGAAATTTTAAAAGAAATCTAAAGATAATAATATTTAGTTAGTGTAGCTAAATACATTAAAAAGAATTACTTCTTTTATTAAGAGCCTTTTTAATATTAAGTAATATTAAATAAAATTTTCTCTTTAAGTAGTATTTTAATATTATTTTAATAGTATTTAAATTAGTCTTTCTCCTCTTAATAATAGCAATATAGTAAGTAAGGAAATAAAAATAATAATAATAATAATAATAATAATAATAATAATAATAATAATAATAATAATAATAATAATAATAATAATAATAAGAGCCTAAGGCTTAATATTTGTGTTTTTTAGAAAATAAAAATTAGATAAAAATAGAGTACTAGTAGTACACTAAAAAGTTTTACTTATAAAAAGTCTAAAGCTACTAGTAAGTAAAGAACTAATTAGAAAAAAAGCTAAGAGTTATAAAAGTAATACTAGTATAGTAATAAAAAAGCAATAAAGAAATACTATATATAGAATAAGTTTATAATAGTTAAGTACTATTTCTTCTATTTAATTTTAATAGAAAAATAAAGTTTTATATTTTAATTCTTTGCTTTCTTTTTAATAAGGTAGCTTCTTACTTACTTTTAAAGCTTTAAATAAGATATTAATTAATATCTTATTTTAATATCTATTTATTATACTATATAGGCCAGCCTTTCTATTTAATAAAATTTTTTAAATAATTTTTTTTTTTTGGCTAGCAGTACTTTAATAATATATCGATTTTTTTCTTTTTTATTTTCTAGTTTTAAAGGCCCTAGTATAAGCTTTTTTTCTCTTAAATAAGGAATATAAGATCTAAGTAAAGAGATATTAAAAACAGAATATATTTAAAAACTAAAAAATAAAAGCAGACAATACACTTAAGTTTTAATAAATTTAATAATTTAATATAGTTTTATAAAAAAAGAGAAGAGCTTTTTACTTAGGTAGTAAAACCTTAAATTTTTAGTAGAAAATAATACTAAATTATCTACTTTAAAGAAATAAGGCTTGTACTTTTTATTATAATTTTATACTTATTATTTAATAGTATTTTACTAGTATTACGCTATTAATTCTTTATTGTAATATAAACATGTAATTTTATTAACTACTTTAAGTACTTAAATATTAAATTCTAGCTTATAATTAAGACTTAAGTAAAATCTATAACATATAAAGAATAAACTTATCCTAATTATAAATTAATAGAAGTTATTATATGTAAACTTTATAAAAAAAGAAGCTTAGCTTAATTACTTTATCTTTCTTTTATATAAAAATATAGGTACTATTTTAAAGTTTAATTCTACTATTCTATTTAACTATTAATTTAAGAGTAAAAAGTAGTGTTTAAATAGTACTAAACTTTTACTATATAATAAAAATTAGTTTAGAAACAGCTAGTAAAAATACTACCTCTATTAAAAACAACTCTTTATAGTAGTCTAAAAAATTAAATAATTTTATATATAAAAATATTAGCTAAATTTATAGTAATAAGGTTTTTAATTATAGGAATATATTTTACTATTTTAGTATAATAATTTATAACTATTAAAATTATATTATAAATATAGGCTCTACAATAGCTTCGTAGTAACCTTATAATAAAATTTATTATTAACTATTTTTAAAGTTTTTTTAACTAAGAAAGCAGTTATAGCTCTTTATATAAATAATATTTAAGTACTTTTATATATTCACATGTGTTATAAGTATTAATATACTTTTTAATATTCTTTTTAATTTTAAGCTAGAAATACTTATATATTAATAATTTAAGTGTCTTACTACGCTTAAAATACCCTACTAAAAAATTATTATAATAAATTTAAAGAAGTTTTGCTCTTAAGGTAGAGTCTTTAGAAATATATAGTTATTCCTTATAATAAAGTAAACTAAACTAATTAAATTTCTATAAAGTACTTTTTACATGTTTATTTTGCTATTAAGGTACTATTTAAATGCTTTTATTATACTTTAAATTACCTAAAAGCTTATCTTTTAAAGCTTTTAAATTATAGTAATAATTAACTTAAAAGGCTACTTATATATATTCTTAAAGGTAACAATTTTTTTAGCCTATATTTAAGTAATATAATAGAGAATTACTACTTTTCTCTATAAATTAAGCTTAATCCTAATAAAATAAAGGTATTTATTTATTAAGTTAACTTTATAGAAAAGTTAATTAAAGAAGATATTCTTTATAAAATAAGGCATATCTATTTTTTATTAAGCTATTTTCTAGCTATTCTCTAGCTCTTTTTTTATAACTAGTAGGGGTAAGAACTAGCTCTAGTTCTCTAGTTATAATTTCTTTTATAAACTAAGTAATAAGATTAGAGCTTTTATATATTACTTTTCTAAACTCTAATAGTCTTTATAATAGTCTATTAGTAGAGTTTATCTTCCCTAAATAATACTTAATCTTAAAATTATATAAAATAAGTAGTATTACCTAGTGTGCTTATTTACTATTAAGGGCCTTAACATCTATAAAGCCTTTTAAATTATTATAATTTATAAGGATCTTAAGATAAAACAATAGGCTTTTAATATAATAATACTAGTATTTTATAATTATTATAATCACGCCTAGCTTAAGGTTATAAGTTTTATAATACTATTCTATAGCATATAGCTTTTAGGATTAAAAGATAATAAAATACTAATTACTATTATTAAACCTCTAGAAGTAAATTTTAGTATAGTTTTAGTTAAAAGCATCTATCTCTAAGCATAAGAAAAAATTAGGCTTATAATATTAAAAAAGAAAAGTTATTAAGAATATAGTATAAAGTCTATGTTTTACTACTTCTATTTCTAGAGTTTACTTAAAATATTCTATCTTCTTTCTGTTTTAGGAGCTTTTTAAGAAGTTTATAATAGAATAAATAATTATAGAAAAGCGCTTAATAAAACGTCTGTAGAAATTAGTAAACTCTAAAAAAACCTATATATCTTAAAAGAAAACTAAAGTAGCCTAATTAATAACTATTTTAATCTATTAGAAATCTATCTTTACACTATTAGAATAAATAATAAACTTTAGGAATTTAACTTTATTAGCAGCAAACACACACTTCTTAAGATTAATAAAAAGTTTATATTATTATAAGTATTCTAGTACTTATTAAATGATTCTAATAATTCTCTCTATTTCTTAAAAAAATAAGGATATTATTAAGATAGATTATATAAAAGATATTAACTAGCTTTAATAAAGCATAGTTAATATAACTTTAAAAAATAATAAGAGTATTAATAAGTTTAAATAGTATTATTAGATACTTAAAGTAGCTATAGTATGTATAAAACACTATTTTTTACTTATTACTATATTAGATTTTAATATAATAGTAGGCATCTTTAAGGTTCAGTTTAGTAAATTTAATTAAGTCTACTAAATAATTTAGCATTTTACTAATTAATAGTAAGGTAAAATAGTTCTTTTTAATAATTTTATTAAGGCCTCTATAATTAATATAAAGCTATAGGCTATTATTTTTCTTAGAAATAAAAAAAATTAGCGTGCTTATTAAGCTAGTACTATTTTATATTTAACCTTTTTACTTTGCTTTTATTATATAGTCATAAAGGACCTTAAGCTCTCTAAAAAAAGGATTATATAATAGTCTAAAAAGTATAGTAACGTTTTTTTCTAATTTAATTATATAATTATCTTTATAGTATTTAGGCAATACCTTTGTAGTATTAATAGAAATTAGATTTTTAAACTTTTAGAGCTTTAGAAAAAAAGTAAAAGTTATAAATTTTTTACTTTTTATAATAGCTATAGTTTTAATAAGCATAGTATACACATACTTCTTATATTTAAAAAAATTAATAAACTATTTAAACTATTTAAACTTCTTAAGTTAAATTATTTATATACTAATTTTCTAGTACTATGTTTTTATTTTAAAATTAATAATAATACATACCTTTTAAAGCTCTAAAAGCCTAAAAAAATCTTATAAAACTATATTAATTATTTCATAAAAAGTAGTAGTAACTTTCTAAGTTTACTTCTAATTATCCTTTATTTAAATTAGAATTTTATATGTGTGTTGGCTGTACTTTTATGTGGTATTTAACATATATAATATTAATAATTTAAATTTAGAAATCTCTTTAAAGTCTTACTTTAAAATAAATTTCTTATTAATAATGTTTACTTACGTGCTGCTATTAAAAAGTATAGTAATTACTATTTAAATAAATTAGTTAGTTTATATTTCTTTTTTTACTTAAATTAGTTTCTCTCTAATAATTAGCTTTTTATACTTAGGACTAAAGGTAGACTTAAATACTACTAATTTTCTAATATTTAAATAATATTAATTTTTATAACAAAAGTATTTTTCTTAGTTTTATTATATTTTTTTTTATAGTTTACTTTTTAGTGTCTCTACTTATAGTAGTAATAGCATTCTCTAGAATAGTAAATAATATTAACTAAGTAAAGTAATATAGTAATAGTTATAAAATATAAGGTAGTTATTATTTAAGTTATTTAATTTTAAGGTATATTTTATATATAAGGTGAAAGCTTAATAGTAGCTTTTTATAAATTATTTTCTAAAATAATAGCATATTTAATAAGCTTCTGTTAAGTTTTTAAAAACTTAAAATAATTTAAAAGAGCTACACAAATTTCTAGCTAAAACTTATTATATAGATATATTACTAAATACTTTTACTTATAAAGTAAATTAATTTAATTCTCTAAAATAGCTAAATATACTATAAATTTATTTACTAATTTATTTTTCTTTTAGATAGTTTTAGAGTATAATAGAGTTACTTATAACTCTTAATTAATAAAGCTTTTAATTTAATTTAGAAAGAACTCTATTATACAGCTCTATATATATACTACTTTTTTATTTTTCTATTTATACTATAGCTATAGCTATTAGTGTGTTATCTTTAAATATTATAAGATAAATATAATTCTTTAGTCTTTTAACTAAAACACTTATAAGTTTAGCTAAAAAATAATTTCTAAATAGATTTAAAAGTCTTAATATTCCCGTACTTTTTTTTCTTTAAATATTGGGATTTTTTTAATCTTGGAACTCTGCTAAGAAATTAATATATAGCTATTATTAATATAACGTTTATATAGCAGTTTTTTAATATTATTTTCTCTTTTAAAAGGAATATATTATCTTTACTCTATTAGAGAAATAATTAATAGAATTAATTTAGTATAAAATAATAATATTTATATGTTATTATTTATAAGATATTAGGTTTACTCTTTTATCTTATAATATAAATACTAATCTTCTTCTTATAAGATAAGTTTATTGGGTTGTTTTTTTAAATTAGTAATTCTTTTATAAATAAAGAGAGTAGAAGTTAATTATTTAGGTTATATTATTTTAGGCGCTGTTATAGTTCTGTTTATTAAAATAAATTAACTAAAATCTATTACTACATTTACACTATAAAGACAGTAAGGAAGTATAGTTAAGATTTAAATAAATAGTATATACTAAGCTACTATTTCTAGAAATAGGAAAGAGAATTTAGAATTATAATAAAAGATTAATATAATAGTAAGTAAACACTTATAGAATAAATTAAAGCTAAATTCTATTAAACTAAAATATAAATAGTAAGTCTTTTATTTTATAACCTTAAATATTATTAAGGCGCAGGTGTAATATAAGTATGATAATAATATTATACTTATATAATAATAGTACTATACTTATGTCTTAGAAAATATTATATATAGTAATATTTACCTAAGTATTCTACATTATTACAAGAATTAATAGCTAGTTTATAAAATTTAGTAAAATAAGTAGTAAAGCTTTTTTACTTTTAGTAGAATAAATTAAGTTTACTTAAAATAGTAAGTTTTTTATTTAAGTTTCTATATATAGCTAGTAAACAAACAATTAATTACTTTACTATATATATATATATATTAATTTCTAAAAAGGTCTATAAGTATTACTAAGTTTTTTTTAGTTTTAAGTATATATATAAACGCTAAAAGTATTTAGTAAAATATTAGTTAGTATTACCTTTAAGTTTATAGTAAAAATTTTTAATAAAAATAAATAAATTCTTTTACCTTTTAGTAAATATTAAAAAGTTAAGTAAGTAATTAAATTTTATTATTACTAATAAAGTAGTAGAACTTAGTATAAAAATTAACTTTACTTACTTAACTATAATTTAAGAAACTTAGAAATAGGTACTAGTTATAGTTATAAATAAAATTAAAATTATAAAACTTAAATTATTTTTAAATATACTAGTAGTACTTATTAAAGCTTTTTTAATAATAATTACTTAATTAGTAAAGTAAAGAAAAGTAAACATAGTTTATTTTTAAACTTTTTAATTTTTTTTTAAAAAGTGTTAATAAATTCTTGTTATTATATTTACTAATATTTTAGTATTACGGACGGTAATAAGAGGGTAACTATATCTAAAGAGCTAAGAGAACTAGCAATAATAGCTAATAAAGCTCTAAAATAAAAACGTATGTTTAAACTAGAATAGAAGAACTATAAGTGGGTATAGGATATATTAGTATAGGCTAAAGCACAAGCTAAAAAGTAAGAATAAAAATATAGAACTATACTAAAGAATTAGAAGCAGTAGCTTACGTGACTAAGGCAGAACTTAGTAAATAAAAATAAAGTAAGGTAATAGAATCTCTAGCAGCTCTAGTAGTCTCTAGCAGTATCTAATATACTATTAACCAGTATACAATATACGCACGGAGGATCTACTATAAGTATAAGGCATTAGACAGTTTATAATTACTTTTAATTTTTTATAGTTACTCTAAAATTAAGATTCACACCTTAAGTAAAATAGTTTAATACTATTTTATTAAATTTTAATTTACTATATTAATTTCTCTCTACTCTCTACTGAGTTAATTAACTTCTACTAAGTCTAATAAGCTATCTAATCTAGAAGTAAGAGAACTACTAAGTATTATATAAGTAGTTAGACAGCTTATTACTAGTATAATTTATATTAGTAAGTTAGTAACTTATAATATTATAACTACCACCTCAAGAAGTTAGAAAGGACTATTAGATAGAATTCTAATAACTAATTATTAAGAGCTTATAATAACTTACTATAAGGACAAACAAGAACTTTACTTATTATTAGAAAGTAGTAGTAAAGAGGAAGTTATGATAGGACCTTTATTCATAACTAAAAGTATATTAAAAGGAATAAAGAGTGCATAATAGGTCATCTAGGAATAAAAAACAGCTATTATAAAGCTACAGGATACTTTAGTAAACTTATAATAATAGTTTAAAGTTAAATAATAAGCTATAGTAATTTAGAAGAGAGGAACAGTAAAGATATAACTCTTTAAGAAATTTAATAGAAATTAAGATAACCTTAAGACTTTCATAGCAGTAATAGACCTCTATTATTAGTTTAATTAAAAATTATTTCTAACTAATTAGGATTAGATTCTGGTAGCTAGTATAAATATAATAGGCAGAGCCATATAATAGTTTAAACTATTAATAAGAAACTATCTTATTAATAGAGACCTAAACTTAAAAGCAGCAGGATTAACTAACTATAATAATAATATATAATAGGCTTTCAAGAATTATAAACGCTTTAAACAAGAAATAATTATTATTTTTAGAAAAATTAATAAGAAAACTAAAGTAATTTAAAAACTCTAATAACTTAAGCAACGTACATTAGCAGCTAACTATACTATAAAATTTAAATAAATCTAATCACGACTTAATTAGGTAGACTAACTATTAGTTATAATATACTATAAAGAATTAAAAAATAGAATTAAGGATAAAATCTCTAGAGGAAAGCGGCCAAGCACCTTATTAAAAATTATTAAATAAGTAGTAACTATTAACAATTAATAGTACTAATAAGAGTAAAAGAAAAGGATATATAAGAGATTAATAACCTATACACCTAAAAGAAATAAAAAAGATAATAGAACTTATAATGAAATAGATATTAACATTAAATAAGTATTTATTAGAAAAGGATAAGGAAAGTGAGCTAAGAAATAAATAAAATACTACACATATAAGATCTATCTAGAATACAGAAAACAAAGACACTTTATTAAAGATTATAAACAATAATAATTAGATGTTAAGAAGGCTTATATCTAGACTAAAGTATTAAAGGAAATTAAGGTAGTAATAGTCCAAGTAAAACAAGCACAAGACATAGTAACTAAAGAAATAATCAAGAAAAGAATCTAGAAGGAATAATACTAGGTTTATGGGAGTTATATATACCTTAGTTAGGAATACAAGCTATTATATTAAAAAATTAAGAATTATTTAGTAGAATAACTTAGTGAAATAATTACTATAATATAAGGAGCAGCAGTGCAACAGTATAATACAGAAACTAAAAAAGAAACATAAAAATTCTATAAGATTATAGAAAAGAGAGATGGACTATTTTACAAAGAAAATTAAAAATTCAGGTAAAGAAAAAATTAAGAGATAATAGAGAGTAAAGAGTTAATATCTATAATAATCACACAGCACATATACTAGAGATATTATTAAATATATAAATTAGAATACTATTAAAGAGAATATTATATTACTAAACACTAGAAAGTTACTCTAGGAGATAGGATGTACAAATACTAATAAGTATTATAGTTAATAGAAAATAAATAATATAAAGGACTAAGCAAATAAAAACTAGCTATATAGATAAATAAAATTTACTAATAAATATCTATACTAGTTATAATTAGTGCAATGTACTATTACCCCGTTAAACACTATTAGAAAATAAAGAAAAAAGAAAACTCTTTATTAATGCTATAAATATAAGATAATAACGCCGTAAACAACATAATAAAAAAGAAATACTAGATATATATAGCTTTTAATTATATAGAAAAGGACTATAAATAAAATAAACACGCCATACGTGTTAAAGGACTAAAGATAAGAAAAGTATTATAATAACTAGTAAATAAAAAAGAACTTAACTTATAATAAGAACTAGTTTATATGGATTTAGAAGATAAATTACAAGACCCAAACTTAGATAAACATAAATAACTATTATAGGATAAATGCTAAATAGGATGCTAATAATACTAAATTAAATACTACTAAAAAAGATAGTTAGCTATAGACTTACACAAAAAACTCACATATCAGAAATATTTCTTAGAATAGAAATATTAGGATTATAGAGAATAAGCTAGAAAAGTATATAAAATACTTAATAAAGAAGTATGCTAACTCTAGAGATATCTAGTCTATAGACTTAAAAAAAAAACACTGAAAAAGTAACTGCCACTTAGGAGCTAGCTATAGATAAAAAACTAGAAAACTAATAAACTATAACTAAGCTACTAAAAAGCTATAAACTAAAGATTAGAAATAATATATTAATTATATACATATAACTAAACTAAAAGAAATATGAAAATAAGCTATATATAGACGTATGTATTAACAGCAATTAGATACTAGCACTTATAAATAATAGGGCTAGTAAAACACTTATATTAAATAAGTAAATATAGAGATACTAGATACTAACTAGAGTTTTAGATAAACCTATATAAGTAAGACATATAGATAATAGTCCAGCAGCATTTAGAAAAGGTCTAATTAATCTTAAAATAAAAAATATAACTATTAGAGCAGCAGGTTACATAGATAACCACTATATTAAAATTATAAATTTAGGTAATAAGAATTTTATCTTAGGATAGAACTAGCTAGCATGATAGAATCTAACTATTAATTAGAGAAGAAAAACTATAAAAATCAGAAACAACTACCTCAGATAGTAATAAATAAAAGTTATAATATAAATAAAGAAAGTAATACTTCACGATACTACGTTTATTATGCTAAATAAATATTAAAAAGAATTTAGAGAATAGTTCCTTAAGAAAGCTAAAGACTAATTATTAGAATACTAGAACTAGGACCATAAAATCACGCTTAAAGAAGAAATGGATTTAAAACTAGGACTATTATATTAAGTACCCATACACTAACAAGAAGAACTATAGAAATTCTTGCAAGAAAATTAATAAAAGGGGTATATATAAACTAGTTAAAGTAAAATAGTATTATTAATACTCTTTATATTAAAAAAAAATAATAAATTATAGTTATATATTAACTACAGATACCTAAATAAAGCTATAGTAAAAAATCATTATCTAATACTATTAATATTAGAACTTATAAATAAACTTAGAGGAGCTAAATAGTTTAGTCTTTTTAATATTAAGAATAGATATTATTAGATATAAATAGCCGCAGGACACGAATAGATAACAGTATTTAAAATAAAATATAAATTATTTAAATACTTAGTCATGCTAATAGGACTTATAAACGCACTAATAATATTTTAGATAATTATTAATCATATGCTAAGGGAATACCTAGATATATTTATAATAATATATCTTAATAATATGCTCGTATACATGAACGGAACGCTAAAAGAATATATTAAATATACTAAGATAATATTATAAACGCTTAAGGAACACAAGCTATATATTTAAATAGAGAAATATATATTCTATAGAATAGAAGTTAAATTCTTAAGATACTTAGTATCTTAAGACGGAATAGCAGTTAACTTAGATAAAGCTAAAAATATTCTATCTTAGCTAACACTAATAAA
Organism: Zopfia rhizophila CBS 207.26; assembly: GCA_010093925.1. Lineage (NCBI taxonomy): Eukaryota > Fungi > Ascomycota > Dothideomycetes > Zopfiaceae > Zopfia > Zopfia rhizophila. The sequence continues at coordinate 114,267 of ML994736.1, read as the reverse complement.
TATAAAAGAAGTTTATTCTTTTCTTAGATTTATAGGTTTTTATAGATAATTTATTAAGAACTACTTAAAAATTACAGCACCCTTAACAGAATTGCTTAAAAAAGATTAATAATTTAAGTAAGAACAACGCGAAAAAAACGCTTTCATAATATTAAAAAAAATATTCTAATAACTACTAATATTAAAGATGTTTAATCTATAACTTTAAATAGAGATATATATAGATATATTAAATAAAGCTATAAAAGCTATTTTACTATAAGTATAGAATAATAAGCGTAAGCACTTAGTAGACTTCTTATCTCATAAACTTATAACTACTAAATTAAACTATAACATTCATAATAAAGAATTATTGGTAATAGTTTAAGTATTTAAGAAATAGAGACATTACTTGGAAGGAGCTAAGTATTAAATTATTATATATTTAAACTACAAGAATCTAATAGTATTTATAATAATAAAGAAATTAAATTAACAACAAGTTAGGTGATGGGAACTAGTTTCTATATTTAACTTTTAAATACTTTATAAGTTAGGAAAAGAAAATATAGTGGTTAACACACTTAGTTAAAGAGTAGATTATATAAAGAATATACTAGAAATTTATAATATAATACTAAGGCAAAGACTAGACGGATTCCTAAAAAGCTTATAAATAGATATTAAGGCAGTAGTCATTATTAAAAACACCTAAAAAAAACAAATAAGAAAATTTAATAATAGATAACTATACTAGAATCTGGACTAAGAAATAATTTATGTATTAAATATATTATAGACTAAGCTTATTAAGAATTAATACTCAGCTAAAATACACGGACATTAAGGAATTAAAAAAACTATAGAATGAATCAACAGACATTTTTGGATCCCTGGAATATAAAAAAAGGTTAGAGATATTCTTTTAGAATGCATTAAGTACAAAAAAAATAAAGTATTAAAATATAAGAAATATAGACTTATATAACTAATTTCTTTACTAGACCTACTATAAGAATTAGTTATAATAAACTTTATTACGGGAATACTAATAATAACTACCTTTAGAAGTTAATAGTATAATATAATACTAGTTATAGTAAACTGACTTATAAAATACGCATACTTTAAACTAACATATACGGAGGTTAAAGTAAATAAATTAGTAACTATACTCATTAAATTACTAATAGCACGACATAGATTACTATAAGAATTTATTATAGATAGAGACAAATTATTCATATTAATATTCTAAAAAACGTTTATAGAAAAGCTAGGGGCTAAATATTACCTCTTAATAGCATTTTACCTATAAACGGATAGACAAATAGAACGGACAAATCAGATATTAGAATAATATCTATAAATATACGTTAATAAATAATAAGATAATTAGATTAATCTACTACTAATAGCTGAGTTTATATACAACTCTGTAAAGTCATTAACTATAAGAAAATTACTATTTTTTATAAATTACGGCTATGAGCCTACGGCTTATTGAGAACCACAAATTCTAAATAAGATATTAGAATTAGTAAGAGTAAAAGTTAACGAATTATAATAACTTTATTAAAACATAGTAAGAAAAATTACCTAGAAAGGAGTTCTTAGTAAACGGTAGAAAGATAAATCTAAAGTTAAAAAACTAACCTTTAGAGAGGGGGATAGGGTTTTTCTACTATAAAAAAATTTAGAAATAAAACAACCATTAAGAAAACTAGATCATGTCAAAGTAGGGCTATTTAAGGTTAAAAAATAAATAGAATCTATAAATTACGAACTATAACTACCTAAGGATATAAGAATTTATCTAGTTTTTTATATTTCAAAATTGGAACCAGCACTACTAAACGCTAAACTACAGATAAAACTCAAACTTAAGGAAGATACTACTAAGTATGAAGTTTAATAAATTTTAGACTACCAGTAGTTTAGGTGTTAGTGGAAATATTTAGTTAAATAGAAAAATTACAGACTTAAAGATAACACTTAAGAACTAATTAGAAACTTAAAGAATAATTTAGAGCTAATTAACTAGTACTATTAGATAAAGCAGTAAAGGTTTACTCTAAGGCAGAATCTAGGGCATAAAGAGAATATAAGACATTTTATTTAAAACTAGAGAAGGAAGGCAAAGCAGCACTAGACACTGCAGGTTGTAGTGTACAATTTTATAGCCCTAAGAACAAGCTTCAGTCTCTTTAAAAGCTTAGACTTCACGGATTGAGGCTATCTCTCAATCAAACATCTCCTTCTCTTTGGAATCCACTTTTATAAGCTTACGACGGAGACGCAATTCTCGAGCATAAAGTTCAGAACATTAATCCTTAAAGGAGTTAAGCTAATAACGAAGCTTTTCCTTATTATAATTAAGATAATCCTATTCTGGTTATAAAATAATTAAGTCGCACTTTATATTATAGTTAGCGTAGACTGAATAACGACTGGAGCTCAAGTTCATAAGGCAATTATCACCTTAACAGGAACAGTTCAAACAAGGTATCAGCATATAATAGGGTTCGTTACGGATCTGAGAAGCTAAACAGTAAGCGCGTATTAGAGACGACTCAGGACGTGTCATCATTAGAAAGCTAGACAGGAAAGAAAGGAAGTTAAAGGTCTTACAGTTTAGAACACTAAGCAGAAGACCTGCTGCCTTTATACTGCTTATAGAAGGAAGAAACTATCTTCCAAGACGAAGACTTAGAAGAGGGGGATAATGTTACGGACGGTAACAAGAGGGCAACTGCACCTAAGGAGCTAAGGGAACTAGCGACAACAGCCAATAAAGCTCTAGAATAGAAACGTATGTTCGAACTAGAACGGAAGAACTGTAAGCAGGCATGGGATGCGTTGGCACAGGCCAAGGCACAAGCCAAGAAGTAAGAACAGAAATATGGAACCATGCCAAAGGATTGGGAGCAGTAGCTCACGTGACTAAGGTAGGACTTAGTAGACAGAGGCAGAGTGAGGTGACAGAACCTCTGGCAGCTCTAGCAGCCTCTAGCAGTATCTAACATACTGCCAACCAGTATATAATGTACGCACGGAGGATCTACTATAAGTATGAGACATCAGACAATTCACGATTACTTTTAATTCTTTATAGTTACTCTAAAATTAAGATTCACACCTTAAGTAAAATAGTTTAATACTATTCTATTGAATTTTAACTTACTATATTAATTTCTCTCTACTCTCTACTAAGTTAACTAACTTCTACTAAGTCTAATAAGCTATCTAATTTAGAAGTAAGAGAACTACTAAGTGTTACATAAGCAGTTAGACAGCTTATTACTAGTATAATTTACGTTAGTAAGTTAGCAACTTGTAATATTTAGCTATACTTACTATTATTTTCATACTTTAGTAAACACGTTTTATATTATAGTTATTTACTTTTTAAATAACTACATAAGTTTTATAGTTAAAATAGAAGTATTTAAAGAGTTAAACATTTTACTAATAATAGTAATAATAATAGTAACATAATATAGTATTATAAAAGTACTATATATAAAAAGTTAAGAACTTAAAAAAAAAGTATTAATTAATTACTATGTATGGTACTAAGTAATAATTTAAAACATTATATAAAAAAATAAGCTGTAAATAAAGTATTTAAATAAAAGCTTATGTGTTAATATAAAGCTAATATATAAACACGTAATGTAATAAAAAAGTTTATAAAAAAAGCTTTCTTAAAAAGCTTTTATAAAGTATTATAAATAGTTACTATAATAAGTAGCTAGTTTATAAAATTTATTAAAGTATTAAAACCTTTTTACTCTTAATAAAACAAATTAAGCTTATTTAATATAGTAAGCTTTTTATTTAGGTTTTTATACATTTCTTAAAAAAAGGTAATTAGTTACTTTACTAAATATGCATTCTAATTTATAAAAAAGTTTATAAGTATTACTAGGTTTTTATATAGCCTTAAATATGCTTAAAAAAGTTAAGTATATTTAATAAAATACTAGTTAATATTACTTTTAAGCTTGTAGTAAAGATTTTAAATAAAAATATATAAGTTTTTTTACTTTTAATTAAATATTAAAAAGTTAGGCAAGTAATTAAATTTGTTATTACTAATAGTATAGGAAAACTTAGTATAAAAGTTAACTTTACTTACCTAACTATAATTTAGGAAACTTAGAAATAGGTACTAGTACAAGTTAAGATTATAGATAGAGTTAAAGTTATAAGACTTAAGCTATTTTTAAATAAACTAATAGCATCTACCAGAACTTCTTTAGTAGTGGTTACTTAGATGGTAAGGCTAGAAAAGGCGAACGTAGTTCTTTGTTCTCAAACTTCCTATAATTTTTTCAGAGAGTATTAATAGATTCCTGTTATTATACTTCCTAGCATTCTAGTTATACTTACTATTATTCTAGCACTTTACTAAACACATTCTACATTGCAGTTATTTATTCCTTAAATAACTACATGAGTTTAGTGGTTGAAACGGGGGTGTTCAAGGAGCTAGATATTCTAGTGGTAGTGGTAGTAGTAACGTAACGTAATGTCACAAAAGTGCTATGTGCAGACGTCAAGGGCTCAATGGAAGCGTTAATTAATTGCTACGTACATTACCAAGTAATGATTTAAGATGTTGCGTGAAGAAGAAAAGAAGAACAGAATAGGTTGTGAGCGGAAATATTTAAGGCAAGGGCTCGTGCGATAGCACGAGGCCAATGCGTAAACACGTGATGCGAAAAGAGGCTTGTAAGGAAGGCTTCCACGGAAGGCCCTTTAGTGTGTCACAGATTGTTACCGTGACATTAACTATAAAATAATAAGTTAAGTACTTAATTATAGATAGTATATTTCGTACAAAAAAAGGTAAAAACTTTATTAACTGTATAAGTAGTACTACTAGCATAAAAAGTATAGTAAAAAGTATTAACTCAAAATAGCTATTTTATTAATTTAAATTTATAAAACAGATACGGCATCTTTTAGGAGTACTTTCACAGAAATCTCCTATGGCATGCATCTGATAATATGATGGAGCCGATTGTGTACGATACCCTGCGTGTGCCATCGTGGTCATGGATGGCATATCATTCAGGCATTCAGTACATGGATATCCCTTTCGGCAAAGTTGATTGGATTGATAACCTCCGATTTGATAAGGAGCGCGAACATGAATTGGTCACCGACGTAGGAGGGTTTCGGGACTGTAGAATGGAACAGGATGTGGAACAGGAGGGAAAACATTACGCAGTCTTGGATTTCGGCAGAATGAAAAGAGGGTGGATACTGTATGATGTTGAAGAACGCGAGGATCTTTGCGGAGAATATTGTGCTGTCGTGGAGAAGAAGTCTGAAAAGGATAACGATAAGATGGAGGGTGGGATTAGATTGAACATCCAGGAGTACTACATATTAGTTGTCAGACCGACCAGGGTGGTTGACGAGTATAGAAGGGTCGGAGTTGGATTGATTAAGAGTGACTACGTACTGAGGCAGTGCAGCCAATGACAGCGGCGTCTGACCGTAATCGTCCTTGGAGTGAATATCGACACCTTCCTCCCCTACTAACGGTTTGACGATCTCTAGATGGCCCTTCTCTGCAGTCCATGTAACCGAGTGCTGGCTTCTCAGGTAGCACCATTGCTTGCATACTGAGCTCCTCCTGCTGATCCTCCTGAAGATCGTCTCCTGACGATCCCCACTATCGACATTACAAGCACATATTTAAGTAGGATAGCCATCCATAGTTTTCAATTCATGAGGTTGCTCTACATCTTTACCCTGCGTCCGGTCAGAGCCCATGATAGCGGCGTCCGACCTTTATCGTCTTTGGAGTGAATATCGACACCTTCCATTTGAGCCAATAAATTAACGATCTCCAAGTGGCCATATTCTGCAGCCCATGACAGCGGTGTCTGACCAATAATGTCCTCAGAGTTAATATTGACGCTCTCCCTCTCTACCAGGAGCGTAACGATATCCAGATGGCCATGTTTTGCAGCCACTGACAGCGATTTCTGACCATGTTGCGTATCTTTTGCATTGGTGTCCACTCTGTGGGTACTCAGCAACAGCAGCACCGCCTTTTGGTGCCCATTCTCTGCGGTCCATGAAAGTGGCGTCCGACCATATAGTGAGTCATGCGCATTCACATAAACCTTACTAGAATTGAAAAGCAGCTGCACCACTGCATCAAGTCTGAGATATGACGCTATAAAGAGCTCAGTAACGTTTCCGGGCGGTTCTGACCAGCTGCTCCAAAATACGCGGAACCAGAGTTCGAAGCGCGAACACTAGGGGTGGCATACTTCCAGGACCAAATTCATGATTGCGGCATTTTCATTAGCTCCAGATTGTTTGATGTGAGTTGCCCAGCTTTTTGCTGCGCATTCCAGAAAGTCATACTCTGCATACCACCTAACCCTTTGTTCGCCGCTCCGTTCCCGATTGTCTATAAGCAGATTATCCTTCTCCCAACCTGTGAACAGGAGGTATGAGAGACAGACCTCTGCAAGAATAAGGTGCGATTTGGCTAGTTCAAGTGTCTTTCCCCAAGTTCTGCAGTCGCTCTTGGCGTCGCATGCAAGCTGGGATGTGTCCCTTGAAGCCAAGAACTCTTTCGCTATTTGGTGAATAAGGGATACATTTGGACCGATAATGGTTACAAAGAGCCCGCAATAGTTATGAAGGGCCATACGGAATCGATGCTCTGGTAGAAGGGCAAGGTCTCCAAGGGCTGCGCGATTGTTTTTCACGGCAAGCGCGACATTCAGTTCCTTCAATGTCAGTGGCCGGATAGCTGCAATAATGATGTGTAGGATCTTCTCCGTACGCTCTCTATCCTCGGTCTTGCTGAGAATGGCCTCACAGGCATCCGCAATCGTTGGAGGGATTTTCTTAAGGATTTGTGGTAATTCCTCTGCGATCAAATCGGGGCGCTTACTTACAATTTCAAGGATAACCGTCACCCATAGATACGTTCGCTGGGGGTTTCCTAACATTACATTCTTCAGAGATAATTGGAATGAGTCCTCAAACCGCAATTCCGACGCTATCTTTTCGAATCTCCATTCGATGAAGAAATTGATTTCCTCGCTTATCTGCTTGTCTCATTTTCTCTCGCTATCCAGATATCAGGGAACTGGTCTGTCAGTTTCCGAAACCCGGTTTCGAATTTAAGGCTAGGGCGGCTTGTGACGAGAAACTTTAGCTTCATATTCTTCCTTCTGTTGGCGTCTAACTCGTAGAACCTGGTTAGGCTATTGATGAGGAGGTCTTGCTCTTGATCTTCGCATTCGTCGAGCGCATCTAAGATGCATACGACTTCGTCTGCTTGCGGATCTTTTGCCGCCTTTAGAAGAATCTCCCACAGCTTGCTGAAAGACTGATCGAGCAGTGGGTCATCCCTGTATCGCTTGGCATATTTGAGAACAGAACCGTCTTGCTCGAAAAGTTTGTGCAGCAGAGCGCCGAGGGCATTTGTCACACTTTTCTGCTCATCATTGTTGTCCTTGAAGAAAAAGAAGCATGTGGTTTGGGACTCTGTACCCCGCAGCTCATTGTCTATTAGTGATTTTGACAAAACAGACGTCCCGCAACCCGGATAAGCGGAACCCAAAAGGAGGCTGGGTATCCCCCAGTCTCGCCATTCACAATATTGCTTGTGTTGAAGAAACCATACACAGGTCTGAGGCGCTCGGTCCGGATTTCTGTCTTTACGTTCTTCGTAAAGCGACGTGCGGAAGCGACTAAGGACGTCGTTCTCACTCCTAGCTACACGGATATCTACTTTAGCATCACGCGCAAGACATGAGAGTGACTGATTCAATCCAACTTACGACTTCAGAAAATAACAATCAATTCAATCGTAGGGAGTCTTGATTGATTGATTGATTGTTAGCAATTGTGATATACAGTGTATTTAATAATAAAGGTGGGGATTAAAAATATGTTAATGGCAGAGTACAGAAATGTTAACTTTTCCGCAGGCGTTGGTGTTGGTACGGGACATAGAGTCCCCAAGTGAGACGCGCAAATGTCACCAAGTAACACCTTGTCTTGTCTCATCATATTTAGGCCCTCATCACATGAGGCCCTTATCACATCAGGCCTCCAGCACATTAGGCCCTCACTGCGTCAGCAGGTTGTACTCTCTTACGTACAATCCACCTCGATTGTGTATATAGATCGAGTCTTCCACTCATTCAATTGATTATGGGTTGCTACATTGATTCCCTGCCCTCGGTGACAGCAAAGGCGGGATTCGTATGCAACACTAGCCTTTTTGTACGTTATATTGGGCTCGAGCTTCCTAAATTTACCTGGTAACTTTAGCACCTCTTACATCTCCATGCTGCAGCCAGCAACACCAAAAAGTTATTGTAAAGTTATGTAACTATCTAACTTAGGTAATATAACTGTCGAAGGTAGTTATAGTTGCCTATTATGTAGTTATCTAACAATATAACTATATAATATAACATAATCATTACCTACATGCCTTTGGTCGATAAGATTAGAAAAAGACATGGCTGGATGTTCTGAGGCTGCTTTGCTGGCGATAATAAGGGACTTTATCTTTTCTGGGAGAAGGAGTGGGGATCTATCAACAAGAATTCACACTGAGAGGATCGTTCCTCTTATCCATGGCTGGATTCGAATGAATCCTCGCCTACAGTTTATACAGGGTAGAGCTCCAGGCCACTCAGCCGCATCTACAAAGGAGGAAATATTAGATCGAGGTATACACACGATCTTCTAACCTGCGTACTCGCTAGATCTAAATCAAATTAAAACGATCTGGAATTAAATTAAAAACTACATTAAGCTAAAGTATAGAGACTTGCAGGACTCATATGACCAGCTCCGAACACCTGTACGAGAGGGATGGGACTCTACTATAATGGATCAGCGAAATACGCTCATAAATAGTATGAGGGAGTGCTGTGAGACAGTAATTGCTGCGCAAGGTAGATTTACGAGGTTTTGGTTAGTAATTGAACTGGTTTCGAGCCACCTTGACCCCTGCAGCGCATTGACAATGTACAAAACTTCAGCCGGATACCACAGTATGGTCCGAATAAGGATAGCCACTCTAGTTTTGGGGGCATTCCAGGCAAAGGCTTAGGCGATGTGGTTATGCGTGGTTTTGCTTGGCTACGGGTCCAGTTTGGCTACCACTAGTTAGACCCCCGCAAAGGTTTATAGGCAGGGAAGCAGACACCGAACACTTACAAAATGCATCTGCACTCACAGCAGGAGGAAACCCAAAATGCGCAAATGGTCGTCAGCCAATGAGAGGAAATCCCCCTGTATGTAGCTAGTGCCCTCTAAAGATTAGGGACTGCAAGTGGAATAGCTGTAGCCTACATATCCCGTAAAAGGGAGGATTCAGGGTAAATGAATAAATCAATTGATGGAGGATGTCGGGTCTTGGCAGCTGGCAGTACTCATAAACATCGTCTTGAACATGGATTAATTAATTGAATGCTTGACGTAATGACAGATTAAATACATAATAATTAAATAGGTAGTAATGATAGTATGAATCTTTAATGACTCACGATGCCATGGTGGCGACGATGCCTTGAGTTCTGCCTGCCTTGGCGCGAGGTAGCAATGGTTGCCTGTCGCGGTTATGCCAACATCAATCAATCAATCAATCTGTGTCTTGGGAACGGACCATGGTGCTGATCCTTCACAGTCTGACCAGCCGCTCGACATTCCGAAATGCAATATCCCTAAACTCCCCTTCAGTCACCATTCCACTGTCCCTCAGCGCCTGCATAAATGCTGCCCCGTCCTCATTCCTGGAAAACGGCCAGTCGACGCTATACATTATCCTCTTGTGGTCCGTAACCCGGAGTAAGGTGGCCATGGGATCGAGGCTGAATATCCCACTCGTCGTGACATAGACATTGCGCGCATACGCGTCCTTAAACCGCATTGTCTGGTTCACGCTCAGATAGTGGTCTGTCCGCGACAGGAAGTATGGCACCAGCTCGCCCATGTGACCGAGGATGACCTGCAGCGCCGGAAACCGCTCAAACACGCCGCCCAGATATAGGCGCAGAAACCCCAGTCCCGCCCGCTCGTGCCAACCCCACGCCGGCATCCCCAGCGCCGCGGCGTGGTATCCATCGTACTCGCCTTCAATCGATGGCGCGTACAAACCCTTTCCGACCGCAACGACATCTGCTAGGTCCGGGTACGTCGGATGCAGGTAGATTGGCACGTTGAGCTGTACGGCCTCGGCCCACAGCGGATCATACGCAGGGCCGTCGTAGAAGCTGCCATTGCTTAGATGCACATCAACCAGCACCCCGACGAAACCGTGCTTCTTGATACAGCGCCGCAACTCGGCCGCTGCGGCGGCTGGGACCGCCATAGGCAAAATACAGAAGCCACGCAAGCGGTGTGGGGCGGGCGAAGCGGCGATGGCGGTGGCGAGCTCGTCATTGGCGAGCGCTGTTAGGTTGGCCGTGAACATGGCTTCGGGAAGGGGCGTGTGCGAGATGATCTGAATGCGGATGTTGTTGGCGTCCATCGAGGCGAGCCGGTTGGGACCGACTTCGCGGAGAATGGGAACGAGGGCGTTGGCGCCAAGGAGGACATTCAGGGGGTTGCCCGCGAAGTAGTGGGCCAGCGACGGGGAGAGCCAGTGCTCTTCGAGCGTGTAGTAAGGGACGGAGTCGTCGTCACGGACGTGTAAGCCAACTGTGGCGGCAGCTGAGAAAAGGAGGACGAGAAAGAGATGGAGAGGGTTGTCGGGAAACATGTTGAGAAGATTTACGTTTCGTTCACTGGAAACGATAGAATATCCCGACTGGAGACTGCGGCTTTTGGCGAAAGTCCAGCTTGGAGTGCGCGGGTCCAGATTTATAGGCTCCAATGCCCTCCCGTTCATCGCATAATAGGACGTGCAAAGTATCCCGAAATCTGTCGGGAGTTGACGTGTGCGGCGAGAGCGGGTGAAGTGATTGGTCGGCCCATTCTCAACATTATCTTAGTCCCTTATAGATCCTGAGAATCGGAATTGAAAGCAAGATTGTCCATTTTAGGCGGCCATTGACTAGAACTTTATAACAATAACAGGATCGAAAAAGATAGACCCAAGAAATAGAAAGATATTGATACTTTATGTGACGAGTGCATTTGTATTTGCAGCTTAGAACCTAGTATCAGTAGAAATCAATAGGGACATATTTGCTTAGGACAATGCATTTTGTTGGGGAAAAGTATATATTTGGAGAGATGAGGTGCATTATTTATTTTGGAAAATTCATTTAGTTGGGGGGATGTATTTAACTGAATTTCTTAGGAATACGATGGGCAACACCCCCGGGAGATCCCTCCAGGTTTGGCGTTAGTTTCAATCTCAACGATATACGGCCAGTTAATAGGATCTATTACGGAGGAAAATAACTAGTTGAATATGTGTATTGGTGAAGAGGCCGCATGTTTTAAAGGGATTGCCCCCTGGTTTTTAAGGCCTTTTCATCTGTGACCATCAGATATTCTCAGGGGTCAGCAACCATACTGATGAGATTTCTCAGCGAAGGGTCCAATATCGGTGTGACTGTGCCTGGTTTAGCTTCCATGACTCATTCGCCTTGAGAAGAGGGTGGCATTGTTATTTCTCGGAGTTGTTTTGTTGCAACTCACCAGCATCAAGCACGTGGTAAGGAGCTCTAGTGACGATGCCAACTAATCATCTATTGTTGGCATAACCGCGGTAGGCAGCCTTGCTATCTTGTGCTAAGGTGGGCAGAACCCACGGTACAGACGCCAATGCAGCATCATTGATGCCGTCATACTGTCGTTACCGCCCATTTGATTATTGTACACTTAACCAGTCGTTACCTTCAAGCAATTAATTCATCATGTTCAAGACAATATTTATGAGTACCTCCAGCTGCCAATACAAAACCTCCTCCATGATCTATTCGCCCGGGGACCCCGTATAGTTAGGCATTAGACTTGAGCAATGAAGATTTGCGAGCTTAACTGCGACTTGCTTGGCAGTTATATGCGAAGCCAGATCGACGTCATATTGCTGTACAATTGCGGCGGAAATGGCAGTTCTCAGTTCCCGCGCAAGCTTTGGCTGGCATAGATACGCTTCAAAGCGTTTGTGTTAAGCCGGCTAGGTAATAGATGAAAAAGTGAATTGATTCTGAGAGCTAAGACTTCAGAGCTGCCATTTATATGAGAGATTGCAGGCGAAGGCAATTGTCGAGTCAACTGAGCGACTAGCCTATTCTGCATGCATGTTTGCCTGTAGACTCTTAAGTCCTAACCGCCGCAAAGTACCTGGGTGATTGCTACACTTACTTCTTGTCTGAGGAACCGACTGTTCCTTTTCTGGCTTACCATTGTCGGAAGGTGACATAGCCATACTTTCAGCCTTGTTGACAACGATGCCGCGTACTCATTGGATGCACAGCCCAGCATGCGCCAAGTTGCGATGAAGGAAGTTTGAACGAATAGGAGAGCACGGCGGCTAGAACCAACAACAATGAAAGTAGGAGATCATATTGGAGCGAGCCTGTGCATGAATTAGAGCAATTTTTTAGGCACTAACGTGGTCGGGGCAGATGAACTTGTCAACACGTCGGTTCCCGGCGAGTGATTCCGCCAATTTCCACATTCTCAAGCAAAAGGCCGTTCTCTCCTTAAATTGCGAGAGAAGGACCAGACTCCCAAGCCTCGTCTTGACTGGGGTCTAGTGTTGCTTGCACACCTGGCTCTTCTCTCCGAGAACACAGTTGGTCAGATCGAGGCGCTTATGCCGCATTTCTGCGCCGCTGTGGAGGCCCCAAAGGAGGAAAGTGACCCCCACCCTAGTTGCTTTAGTAGATGGGAAGATGCTTATCGGGATATTTTGCGGAGGGAGACATGTTTATTAAACCAGTTCTCTTCTAGTTTTCAGACCGATTAGTCCAGCGCCCTCAGAACATTATCGACGTTGTCGCTCCATATTGCTCAAGTAATTCTAGAATGTCTCTTTTCCTCCTCTCCGTACTTGTTTCTAAGTATATACACGAGAGACCTGCACCAATAAAGTCTTTAATAGTTTATTTTAACCCATTAGTTATTATATTAAGTTTAAGTAGTTAATAATAACTTTACAAAATAGGTTTAAAAGTTGTATATATAAGTAGTATTAAAATAAAAACTTTTTAGTAAAAACTTTAATAAAAGGGTTTTTAAGTAATAAATTCTTTCAAGTAAATTAGAAATTAAAATAAGTGTAACTAGTAATTTTACTAATAAAAAGTATTAAAAGTAGTTTTATAACAACTTGTTACATGCTCTAATTATATAAAACATTTTTACTAGTATTAAGCCTTACTATCTAATGTTAGAAGTATAATAAAGTTTTGCTAAAATTACCTAATCAAAGCTTTAATAACTTTTCTTTTTATTCTTTTTTTTTTTAAAGGTATTTTTTAAAATAGTCTACTTTTACTTATAACTACTTATAATTAATTATTTATATAAATTACTAACTATAGTAGTTTTTATAAGTTATAGTTTAAATTAGCTTTATACTCTTTTATTTAAAATTAAAAATTATTTATGATTTTTATAGTTATTACAAAAAAATTTCTTTTTAATATAGTTTATATAATAGAAAGTTGTACTAATAATATATAATTTTTTTTAAAAAAAACATTTGCTATTAAAACTAGTAGAATATAAAATAACTAAAAAAAAAGTAAAGTTTTTAAGTACTAACTAAAAAATACACTTATATTAGGTACTTTAATATTAATTAAAGTAGAAATAAAATAAACAAGCTTTTTTATTAAATAGTATACAAAATAGTTAATTAATAGTTTTAAAAATTAGTTATAAAATAAAAATTTTATAAGTTAATAAAAATTTAGTATTTAAAATATTATAATAAGTAACTTAACTTTAAAATAAAACTTTTAGTTAGTTTATTTAAAATATTAAAAAGTTTTTTTTTATAAAAGTTTTTAATTAAAAAACCTAAAACTACTAAACTATTAAAGTATAATTTAAAATAAGTTAATAAATTAAATTTTTAGTAAAATTAATAATGTAAGTTTAAAAAATATAATTAAGTTTACAATATTTATAATGAAGTTTTATTTAGTATTATATTTTTATTTAATTAAAATAAAAAGAGTATACTTTAAAATATTATTTTTATATTATTAATTTCTTTTAGTATAATATTAGCTATAACTTAAAATAATATAATATAAAAAAATAATAAAAGTTGTTATTTTATAAAGCTATTAAGTTAATACAATTATTTTAAATATTAGAAAATTTAATACTTACTATAACTTAATAAAAGTTATTATTTAGTAGTTTTCTTAATTTTCTTAATTAAACTAATTTTGTTTAATTTAGTACTAATAGCTAGTTTATAAAATTTAGTAAAGTAAGTAAATCTTTTTATATAATAAATTAAGTTTATGTAATATAATAATTTTTTTATTTAAATTTTTATATATAGCTTATTTAAAGAAATAAACTATTTTATTAAGTATATATTTTTAACTTTAAGTATATATATAAAAGTTAAAAATATTACTTTTAAAATTATAAAAATGTTTTTTAATAAAAACTAGTAAATTTTATTTTTAAATATTAAAAAGTTAAGTAAGTAATTAAATTATAATAATTGTATATAGTTTTAAAAATTATTATCTAAAGTTTTTTAATAGTATAAAATATTAAGAATTTAAATTAAATTATTTAGAAATTTTTTAAAAAACTAATTTTTTATTTAAAAATAGTTAATTTATATTATTGTAAATAATTTTTTTTTAAAGTTATAAACTTAACTATAAACATAATAAATTTATATAAAGTAATTATAATATAATATTATAAAAATACTATAAATAAAAACTTAAGTATATAAAAAAAGTTTACTAATTATTAAATATAATACTAAGTAATAAGTTATAAATAAAAATATTTAAAATAAAATTTATATACTAATATAAAATTACTACATAAATATGTAATATAAAAAAGAGTTTATAATTTTTTTTAAAAAGTATTATAAATAGTTACAATAATAAAAAAATTTGTAATGTAATAATATGCTTATAATTATAAATAAATTACAAAAATTATTATACATTTTTTTAATATATAAAAAAGTTATTATAAATACATTAATTTATAAAATTATATAAATTATAATTACGTAATATAGTATATTGCGAAAATTTATAAGTAATAAAAATAAGTTATTTTTATTATTCTTTTAAAATATATTTATTTATAAAAGAAAAGAAAATAATAAATTATTAATAGCTTTTTAGTTTAAATTAATAAAATAACTTAAATACTAAAATAACATTTAAAAATATATATTACTAAGTTATAAAACAACTAAATTATATTATTATTAATAATTAAGTTTATATATAATAATATAAAGTAATTAATAATTAAATTTTTTAATAAACTATAACTAAAATTTATTTATTTAGTAAAAATCTTTAAAAGTTAAAAATTAATTAATATATATTTATATAAAAATTTAAAACCTATAAATATTATACTAAAAAAATTATTAAAAAATTACTTTAAAAAATTTATAAACTAAAAGGTTAACAAATATTTTAAATTATAAAAAAATTAATAATAATTTTTAGTTTAATAAATAAATTATAAGTATAAAATAAATATATAAAATTAATTAAAAGTTTAAAATAGTAGTTTAAAAATTTAATAGTAATAAATTTAAAAATAGAAAATAAACAATTTATTAATTAAAAAAATAAATAGTATTAATAAAAAAATTAATATAATTAAAAATTTAAATTTAACAAATTATAGTTATATAAACTTTATTTTTTTAAAAGTTTTTAAATTTTTTAATAAAACTTAGTTTATAAGTAATTATTTTTATATAATAATACTTTAAAAGTTAAAGTTATTATAATAAATGTCTTTTATAAACTTAAGTAGTATACTTTTAAAAAAGTAAGCTATTAACTAAAATTAAGTAAAACAAAATTAACTAATAAAGCTATTTTTAATTTTATTAATTTAATTATATTATTACTTAAATATTATAAAGCTATATTTTTAATTATAACTAATATATTTAAAATAATAATTAAATAATATGTTTATAAAGTATTAATACTATTAGTAATAATAATTAGTATATAGTATTAATATTAAATAATTTTTAATTTTAATTTTAAAAAATAAGTTTTATTAGATAATAATTTAGTTTTAGCTATTATAAAATTATAAAAATAGTTATTAAAAATAGTATACAATATAATAAAAAATATAACCTATTTTATAAAAAATGTTTAAAAATATAAATGCAAACTTTTAAGTTAAAAACTTAATATATAAAAATACAAAAATATAACTATATGATAATATATAAATAGTTAAAAAAAACTATAGTTTTTAGTAAAAAGCTAAAATATAAACAAACTACTAAGTACTTATTACTATTAATAGTTAGTAATAAAACAAATTTAAGTATATAACTAAAAAATAAGTTAAAAAATAACTATTATTAATTATAAGCCAGTAATAAGTAAATATTACTAATTAGTAATAATTAAACTTAAGAATAAAAATCTAAATTACTAACAAGTTATATAAGTAAAAAGCTAAGTTAAAACTTAAGTAATATATATAAAATTTATATATAGAAATAAGTAAAAATAAAAAAATTAAGTAAATTACTTATTATAACTATTTACTTATGGTTATAATATAAATTACTATATATATATAAAATAAAATTTTATTTATTTAATTTTACTTTTAATAGTTATTTTTACACTTTAAGTTTAACAAAATATTTTATTTTATAATATAACTTATTTTAACTTTACTATATTTACTAAAACTTATGTTTAGTTTTACACTTTTTAGTTTTTCTTAAAAATTAGGTTACTAAATATAGTTAAATTTTAGGTTTTTAAAGTACTTTATATACTTTATATAAATAAATTTTAATATAAGAGTTATATAACGTATTTAATAAGTAAATTAAATAAGTAAATTAAATAAATAAATTACTTTAAAACTTACTAAAAAATTAGGAATTTGTACATAAATATTTTAATAACTACTTAATAATAAAATTTAAATTTTTAAGAGCTAGAAATTTATTATTAATAAAATATATAGAAAAAGAGTAAATTTAAAAGCCAAAATACTACTATTTTAATAACTATTATTTTTTAGTTCTTAAAAATTTAATAGTATTTATTTTAAAGTACTATTAATTACTTATTAAATTTCTAGAATTTATTATTAAGTAGTTATTAAGATATTTATGTACAAATTCTTGATTTTTTAGTAAATTTTAAAGTAACTTACTTACTTATTTAACTTACTTACTTATTAAATACATTATACTATTTTTACTACTTATTATATTTATTACTTATTATTATGTTATAATGTAAAGTATTTAGTTACTATTTTAAAAAGTACTATAAAAATACTTTTTAAAAGTTTCTACTTATGTTAAGTATAAAAAAGCTATATATTTAGCATTTATATTTACTTAATTAAACTAATAAGTATGCTATATATATTTTCTTTTTTTAATACTTATTTCTACTTTTTAACTTAATAATTAGCTTAATATACCTTATTATTTTTTTAATTTACATTAAATTTTTTTATAAAAGTTTATTTTAGTACTTTTTTTAAACTCATATTACTTTTACACAACTTTTTAGGGTACTTTTTTTATTATTATTTTTAATTAGTACTAGTAAAACTTAATAGTATTTAGGTTTAAAAAGTTACTATACTAAAAACATTACTTAATTTAATATAAGTTATATACTTTCTATTAAATAATATAAGTATAAGTAAGTGCCTTATTTTTTTAAACTACTATATTTAGATAATTCTTTAAATACCCTTTTATAAAGAAAATAAGTTTAGGTATTAACACTTTTATTTAATATTTATTCTAATTAACTTTATTACTAGTTTAATAAGTTAGCTTTTTATTTTTTTAATTTTTTTTCTAAATTAGCTTTAAACTACTTTTTACTTTTAAACTTAGTTAATTTATTTTTATTTTAAGCTTTTACTACTCTTATATTATTACCTTAAAAGCTTTATTTATTTATTTTAAAGCTTTTTCTACTTTCTCTTTTTTAATTTTATTTTAGGTAACTAATAATTATAAGGCTCTTTTTAATTATATATAAAGTAGCTCTAAAATATAAACTTTAAATATTTTTTTAATACTTATAAATATAGCTTTAAATAAAAGCCTTATTTAAAGTTTATTATATTTAATAACTTTTTTTCTAATAAAGTAATATAATAGCTATTTTATTTAATTAAATTAAATTTTTTAAGTTTTTAAGTATTTAATTTTTATGTACTAAATACTATTATAATTACTCTTTTTTTTAATTTTCTTTATTAGTTTAAAGTTTTGTGTTAGTTTTATTTTATTAAAACTAAGAGTTTTTAAACATTACTATACTATTATAAGTAAAATAAAAATACTTTATTAGCTAAACTTACTAGTAAAATTAATATATATCTTTTTTTTATTTATATTAATTATAACGTACTTTTATAGTAATTACTTATTTAATATTTTTAATTTACTTTATTAAATATCTAAAATAAAGAGTATTTTAAAGGTATTTATTTTTAATAATAAGTAGAATGTAGTTAAAGCCAAAACCATACTAAATTACTTAAGTATAAATATTATTAATTATTTACTTTAAGAAACTAGTTTTTTAATAATTTTAGTAGTTATTTTACTTTTAAAAAATAACTTTAAAGTAACTACTAATATATATATTATAATATTAGTATTTAAAGCAATAATAAAATAAGTAAAAAATAAAGTAAAAAAAATTTAAAATAAAATAATACTAAGGTGTACTAAAAAACATGGCTTTTTAAGTATAAATAAAATCTTTTAATAAGTACTTTTGTATAAAGTATTATTAATAATAATAAATAAATAAATTGTAACTAAAATAAAATACTACAAATATAAATAAAAAGTAATATATTAAAAAAAAATTATATTTATTAAAAAGATTTTTAAAATAAAAGCTAATAATAAAAAATAATAATAGTAGTCTTAACTTTATAAATATTTACTTATTATAATATAAATTTTACATATTATATTATTATAGTTAATTAATAAAAACTCTATAAAATAAAAGTACTTTACTTTTTTTATAGTTTCTTTTTTTATTTTATATACATTTTTTTACTTTAACTACGTTTTATATAATTAAATATTTAATTATGTAAAAATAATAAAAAGCATTTAACTACATAATAAATAAAAGTATTTAATTATCTAAAAAACTAAAAAGTAGAAAAATAAGTATAATATATTTAATAAGTAAGTACTTTAAATAAGCAAGTACTCCATCTTAAACCTTACCAAAAAAATCAAAAATTTGTACTTGAATATCTTAATAACTACTTAATAAAAAATTCTAGAAATTTAATAGACAATTAATAGTACTTTAAAATAGAAGCTATTGAATTTTCAAGACCTAATATTTAATAGTTATTGAGATATTTAAGAAAAAAGTGAATTTAGAAGCCAAAATACAAGTATCTTAATAACTATTAAATGTTGGGTCTTGAAAATTCAATAGCTTCTATTTTAGAGTACTATTAAGTATTTATTAAATTTCTAGAATTTTTTACTAAGTAGTTATTAAGATATTCAAGTGCAAATTCTTGATTTTTAGTAGGTTTTAAAGTAAAGTACTTACTTATTAAATATGTTATTAATTATGTAAATTTAATTAAATTATTTACATATTATAAATATTTTATTTTAAAATTAAAATAATTTATACTTCTAATTCTATATAGATTTCGATTCAAAATTAAGAAAATAGAATACTATAGTGTAATAATCATATCTTATTAATATATACATTTAGTCAAGACCCGGGGAAGAAGGAGGTGGCGTAAAAGTAAGGGTCGAAGTAGACTTGATAACCATCAATAGTCAACGATGACGGTCATCACCATCAATCAATGCTAGATGTACGATAGTACTACCAGTGTTTCTGGAATATGTCATCGCTAGATCTAACTCTAACTTTCTCTTTAATTTTTGGAGCTTTATCTCTAAATCCCCATGTGCCGACGAGGGCGTGAATTTAAAAATGCTCAAGTATTTAAGGCATGATGTAGAATGAAGGGTGATCTTTGGTTATGTAAAAGATAATTTTGTTGCTTGGCAATCTGCTGTCAAAGGGAGTAATCTTACCAGCAGGCCCCTTGCAGGGGTAGTTGTTGGTGGTGCGACTCATCTCGCCAGTTTCCCCAAATCGGGCAAGGGAGACTGGTCGCATAACCTTATTTTAAGAGTCCGTTCTTTGCGCTTCCTGAAGGATTGTTTCATCTCCTTAATGTTCCGAGCTCCGCCCCATTTGGGTCGTATTGGGAACTCGATTCCATTTTATACTTGTACATTTTCTTTTCGCCGAGAAGCTTTCTCGACAGTCCTTCGTTTCTCTTTGGGAACGTCCACTCCTTACCATCCTTTCTTTTCGCTGTGCATCGCTCTCGAATTCCCCACTCTGATATTAAATCGCGCCAAACAACAATTCAATCATGTACAAACCAATTCTCGCAATCTCTCTCTTCCTCTCCGCTGCTTCTGCATTCGAAACCAAACTCTACACCAGCAAACAATGCACCGGCACCACCAGTACCTTTAGCAAAAAGGTCTCCGACGGCTGCCAGACCGAGCGCGCTGGCTCATTCCAAGGCATAATTAATTCCTGGACCAGCGAAGAGGATAACAACCAGCTTTTAGTCACGTATAGCGATAAAACGTGCTGCCATGCGAATATGATGGAAATGATTGATTGGAAGGTTGGGTGTCAGGAGGCTAAGTCGGGTGTGCAGAGTTGGAGAATAGTGAGTCAGGACGACTGGGATAAGGGAAAGGCGGGCGATGATTATACTTGCGGCGGTACATAAGTGGTTGGTTGGGTTGGGATGGATATTTTTGTTGCGGAGGTATCTATATCTGCTATGGAGGTTTGGAGATAGCGTTGAATACTGTTTTGAGGTGGAACAATTCTACAATAATATTTCGCTGTGTATTCTGAATTCAACGTATATCAAAGATACGGAGAAATACCTCTATCGTAAGATTTATGTTGCGTTACTTGGATCGGGGAGTTCAATTTGTACGAGACTTTTCTCTTCCAAAATGACCGGTGAATCTGAATCGGAAGCGGAACTCCACGAAGTAGAGTCGTCTTCAAGAACCTGCATGACTCCTGCCTTTTCTCGATCTTGAAAGTTGCGCCAAACCTTTCGCACTACTTAGCAACTCGTAGATCGAAACTCATAAACCGCGTAATTATCAGGCGAAGGAATCAATAATTTCCGTGATCTTAAGATCTTCAAAAAGAGGATGCAAGGCTGAATCCTTAGTGTCCATTTACAAGGTTATGCTGCGCTGCCCCCACATGGCCGTCATCCCTTGGCAGAATCCTTCTCACGTTAGTGAGGTTGTCGGCTTGGCAGGCTAAGTGAACTCCGTAGCTAGTTGTACAGAGGTTGGATATTTGGCATCATACGGCCGTAAAGAAACAAGTCCTCTTCTTAGAACGATTTCTATGGGCTGCAGTTGCGAAATGGAATAATGCAACACGAACGGAAAGAAGGGGGCGCATTGTGGATTTTTTGTACCCTTTGAACTTTACCATTGTAAATCTAACTACGTACAGAACTTCGTATTGAAGCCATTCATTTGTTGTTCTTCATCCACTCTCTGATAGCCTCAAGGTTCTCCTCACATTTGTAGGCAGCTGCATATCCTTCAGCATCCATTGCAAGGTCACCACCATCTGTAGACTTAATCGCCGGGTCGGCGCCCTTTGCCATCAACCATTTCACGACTCCAATGCCATTCTTTTCCTTTGCTGCATAATTTAGCGGCGAGCCATAGTGCAAATGACCCCTCGGAACATCCGTATCCATTTGATTAACATCTAATCCGAGCTCGTCGACCAGATATCTCAGAATCAGCTCCCGTTGCTGCCTATACTCTGCATCGTCATCGTCTCCTTCTCCTCTTCTACTCCCCTCGGAGTCAGTACTCTCAGCCCCAGGACCCGCACCAACTGCAGCCGCCGCCCCTGCAGCCCGATGCAGCGTTCTCCGCCCAAGCTTGGCCCCCCGCTCCTGGAGAAATTTAAACGTTGATAACGATCCGAGTGCAGCGCAAGACTCCAGCAGTGGCGCAGGCCAATCTTCAAGCCGATCGAGATCCTGTTCTTCACCATCGAGCCGAGCGCCATGCTCTACAAGCCATCTAACCAATTCTTCATTTTGCAGCACTCGATCAAGCAATCTCTTCCCTTTGCCAAGGGTGTCTTTCCTGTCTTGATGGTTGATGTCCCAGCCATGAGCTAAGAGGACTTCCAAAAGCGGAATGGACGGAGAACTAGAGATAGTAAGACTAGAAAGGTGAGATACCAGGGCATTCTCATGCTTTAAAAGGTGGGTAGTGAGAGGGATGGAGCCCTTTGAAACGGCTGAACAGAAGGCTATGTCGAGAAAATTGTCATATGTAGACGGTGATGTGGAGCGAGCGAGATTGAGAGCGGATTCTAGCTTTGGGATTGAATTCTCGCTAATCGCGGCGTTGAGAAGAGGGCGTGGACGATTGGGGTTGGGCTTTGGGTGGGATGACGAAAGTTCCGAAGGTTCCGAAGCCATGGTTGGAATTTGGCACCTCAGCCTTCTAGATTTGAGATTTTGTGTCCAATGCACAAAGTGATTGAAGGCAGTTGAGCGTATGAGACGGGACCGGTGCACCTTGTAAAGAATTAGTAACGGGATTCTATTAGGTATTTTATAATTTTTTATGCGCGGCGCAGGTGCCCCTAATCGCTGAACTTCGCTTGCTCAAACAACTAAATCCTTCGTGTTGGGGCCAAAAGCGTCAAGGGGCCACCACTATGGGGAAACACAATTCGGAGACTGAGTGAGGCTCACATCTCCTGATCGAAATATGGGTAACCCTGTGAAGATCCGTCGTCGCCTGTTTTCTCATTAAAGTAATGAGGTCGCCTTGTCAGCACCCAAATCCTTCGAAATGATCCACATCATCCAACATCAGCACGGACATTTCAACCCACCAAATTTCTGGGCTTTCCCGCAAATAGGAATGGCCGAGTTGGGGCTTCATAATTTCTCCTATGTATATATGTCGGCCTCTCGACTTTGAAGAACCGCACATGAAACTGCTCTTCTCTTTCCTTCACACGGTCTTTACTTTTTCTCCTACGCATTAGCCACTCTTTTTATTTTTGTCGCTCATTGAAATGAAGTTATCGTTCCTTTTACTTTCACTCCCTTGGCTCAGTCATGCATCACCACTTCAGCGTCGTGCCACATCCGCCACATCAGCAATATCGCCTTCTTCTACTGGTTGGATCTGCGATGCCACAAAATGTTCCGGATCATCGTGCTCCGCAAACGTGAAGCGCGATGACAGGCCTTTGGCCAAAATATTGGCAGAGCGTCACTTGGATAGCCCGAAAGATATTGATTCGCAGTCTAAATATTTTATCTACGACATGATCCAGGAAGACAAGACAGCACAAAAACTTGACTGGGAAACTGTACAAGTCGACGCTGTTTCTATCGATGGAAAGTTTGGGAGCAAGGACGAGAGAGCCTATGTCGCAGGGCTTACGGGGTAAGTCTCATTGCTAGAAGAATGATGCATGTGGTACTAACTTGGCGCTAGATGCACTGGCATTATTATTGTATCTGAGAAAGGCTTTTGGATGACTCATCTCGTGAGTTAAGAAATTAATATTGTTGGTACCAAACTGACAACGTGGCTCAAGATGGAACCCGGATTCATGGGCGGCGGCGCTGTCAATGAAGAACGATGGCAACAGAGAATCCTTGATGTGCTCCAGCAAGATAATGCTCCTTTAGGGTCCAGATTCAAGCGTCCTAGCAATCTAGCCGGCCCTGGTGGCATCCTAAATGCAGCCGCAAAAGTCCGGATCTTCGTGTCAACACCTGAGGGGAACGGTCAATTGCTCTACAAAGAAAGAGTCGATAAGGTAGTCGAACTCCTAGGAAATGTCTTCAGCGGCGTCGAGGTCACCAAGCGCGGTTACAAGAAGCCAGATAACGACAAAGAGTTCGAGGAATTCGAGAAATTGTCCAATGGTAAGATGATGGTTGAATACTCTCCGGATCAACTTGACGAGATGTACGAAAGTCGCAACCCGAAAAAGGCCATCTGGCGTGTCTGGCTCGAGGACGAGATGTACGAGCACACGTGGGACACGGATTGCTCATCGAATCAGAGACGCGCCGTCGGATCTGGATCGGCTACAAAAGGAGATGCTTGCCCACTGACCCGGTCATCTTCTTCACTGTCAACTAAATCCACTGGTCCTTCGACGTCTGTCGCTTCGACTGGATCTGCTGTGTCGACCGGGTCCGCCGTGTCGAGTGGATCTACTGAATCGTCTGGCTCTGCAGTGTCGAGTGGATCTGCTAAACCAACTGGATCTGCTGTGTCGACTGGATCTGCTGTGTCGACTGGATCTGCTGTGTCGACTGGATCTGCTGTGTCGACTGGATCTGCTGTGTCGACTGGATCTGCGGCGTCAACCAAACCCAGTGCGACATCTGCCCCGAAGTCAAAGTGCCCCGATGGCAAGATCCTCGATCCCGCGGAGGGCGGACAAGACAAGAATACCGAAAGCCCCAAGTGCATTGACGATGACGACAAAAAGTGCCCTGCGGGACAGAAAGCTGCGACTCGGAGGCCCGGAATGGCTGATAAGAAGGATTACGAGCCTGAGTGCGGACCCGACGATGATAAAGACCACGAGTGTAAGGATCCCAAAACATACGACCATCGCGAAATTCCTATCGGTGGCGACGGTAAGATTAAGCACAGCTGCCGCTCGACCCGCAAGGCGCAAGACGAGAAGAAGAAGTCATATACTGAACGTTCGAAGAAAGGCAACACCGAGAAAGCGGACAAGGATAAGGAGAAAAAGGAGAAGCAGAAGCGCGCCCGCTCCGGTTGGTGTTTCGTTGCCCTCGCCGGCGTAGAGGCGCCCGACTTCACGGCTGAACTCGTCAACGCCATGAGCCAAGACGAAGTTGACGGACTCGTTGGTACCTGGGCCGATGATAATATCTCCACGCCTCTCGGGACAGGCGAAATTCCGGACCAATATGTTAAATTCACGGGCAAAGCATATGTCACAGGGATCGAGAGCGAAGACGCCGGATTCGGCGGGCTATTCAGCGCTCTTGCTAAGGCCTTTGGCAAAGGAGCTAGTGCTGGCAGCAAAAGCGGCGGGCGAGCTGTAGCTAAGGAACTGAAGACTGCATCTCGAGCCAAGCCGTCGGTCAACGCGCTCAAAGCGGCCAAGAGTTCAGGCACAGTGCAAAAAATGCTGAAATCAACTCGATTCCGAGACTGCCTTGCGGCGACTGCTGGCGCCGCAGCAGAGGCTGGCATCGCCGCCATCGAAAGGAAGAATGCCAAATTTGATGGCACATGGGGAACATACGAAGTCGACTGGAGTTTGGGAATTGACCCCAAGTTGAAAGCCGTCCCTGAGGACGACCCGGACAGGAACGTCATGGTAAATATGGGAGATGAGACGGACTCGATTAAGGGCAAGCAGGGTTATGCGATCAGGACATATCACGACGGCTATCACCGAACAGAAAGGGTGTACTACGAGGCATGCACCAAGATGCCATCCCGGTTCGACAACGAGATTACGGATCTCGAAGTGTGGAACGGGTGTTGTGCCTTCTATGACGGCGATGATTGTCAGAGTGATAGTGTAAGGTTCACGATGGAGAACAGGGCAGATGGGCAACTACGCGGGAAGGATAATGATGCCATGAGTAGTATGTGGTGCACATTTGCTCCCCAGTGCAAGGGTGCGCCGGGTGTTTGATGGTTGAGGGTAGTTAGTTTGGGCGTTAGCATTAGAATTCGTAGGAGAAATGATTAGTTTTGAATATAATGTTTGAACCATCTTCAGTTATTGATATAAATCCCTCTCATCCAACCGTGTCCAGTATTATTCCAGATCATACCACGATCTCTGCAGCACACGATCGGTTTGGTGGGCAACAGGTGAGGCATGAGCCCTGGTATCACATTCCCCCAGCTAATATATAGGCAGAGACGAAATCCGTCAACTGAGGGGTACCGAAAAGCATCGAAGCTTCACATCGGATTCAGAAATTTTGAAAATGGTGTCTGGAGGACCTCAGTCTTGCTTTCTGTTAATCCATCCGAGTCTTCACATGTCCAGAGCGTGGCCAAAAAGCGTGGGAGAAAAGCGTTTAATAAGTATAACATAAAGTTAACCCGTCCGAAACCCAGGGCGTTATTTTAACATGTTATTACAAATAGCACTAACACTGTACTACTAAGTCGGAAACTAAGCCATTATACTGCCAAACCACTGGATGTGGCGTTCAGAGAAAATTGTGTGTCTGACTTGAATGCGAAATCAAGTCCGGCAAATAAGTAAACAGGTGATGCGGAGAGTAAGGCCGAGCATAGGAACTGTCAGAAATAAATTTCAAGCAAAGAGTATAGCTCCAGGTAGAGAATATAACGATAGAGATTACGCGGTAGACAGAGATTATTTTGTCATGCCTGAGAGTAGTTTATACAAAATATCCACGAATAGGATATTCATATATAAAGGTAATACTCCACCGGCAATAACCTAGCGTATAAATGGCTCGGTGTGCCAGAAACAATAGAAGGGGCTTTTGATATTATCGTAGCAATCTAGTGGCAATCGCATTAGCCGCAGCTGAGTGTATATCAAGGTGTTAATACGCAACTACTGGTTAGCCTTTTCTCGAGAGCATCTCCTTTTTGAAGATAGGAACGACTGGGGAAATTATACAGCATAGATAGCTTTCCAACTCCCTATCTCCTAACCGGACGAGTAGCTATATCGCAGGAAGGTAATAATGTCTGCCATGCGGTTCTCGTAAAACCCGTAATAAATCAAAGTACACTGAAGGCTATGAATCGAAAGCGTCTTCAAAGATTGACGCTGTACTTCCCCGTAAACATGTAAACCCGAGAATAGCAGAGAGCGGCCCCAGAATAGGTATAGTACAGCTCTTGTTTTATTTGAATTTAAGAGAAGAATATGAAATATCTTTACGCGACGAATTGTTCACATAACTGCTCGTTCTTCGACATCAATCCTAGGGTCATGGAATACGTAGCGCTCTACCAACTTTGGTGGATAAATATAAGCAACCAAGGCCTCTTAGAGGGCTGGGAGTTTGTTGAAGCAAACTGAGGATAAAGTTCATATTTATAACCAACTTGACATCTGCATAAGAGTAGTGCAATTCTATTCTATCATCAAGCACCGCTTTCAAAACCACTAAACAAGCTTGTCGGAGCAAGCATCACTGTGACTAAGCCGCTGACACTCTGTCTTTGCGTTTCGCCATGTTAAAAGTAGATACTCAAATTGCTACATATATGGAAGATAGCATTCTAAAGGCACCTTGAGGGAACCAACAGGAGATACAGTGACAAAATCAACGTCCTTTGCTAGGGAGCAGATGGAGCATGTCAATAGCTTAGTCACAGTAACGCTTAGTCAGGTGGTGTCGCTTGTAAAAGTGGTCGTGTCCCTATCAATTCCCTGCCTGAAACGGAGAACAGGTTTACGGCACGCTGGCCTGCTTGGCATCCTATTTACGCACGGTCCGTCTCAACGTCTCCGCATTTCGCTTTCGTAGAGTAAATCTGGAGTCGTGGACGCATCTCTAAAACGGGTTGAGACCATTTTTAATCTCCAATCAAATTATGATAAGATTTTACTAACAAAGGAGCGCTTTGACTGTTTCAAATCGAATCTTTACTCCCTTGTATTTCCCCCCGGAAAGGCTAGGGTGCAGTAGGTACCGCTCATCGTGAAACCCGACGGGCCGACGCAAGCAAACCTGCTGTGCTGTTCGCATAAATTTCGTTTCACCTTTTGCATAAACACTTCATTAACCCAAAAACCAACTTCATGCTTGCTCGCGTTTCAATCTCTCATGCAACATCCAGCATGCAACATCAAAATTCCATTCTGATATTTGTTGCGCTAAAGATCTCCATTACCACCAATGGCCCCGCTAAACCCTGCACCCTCCGGTAATTACATCGTACTAGGTAATGTTCCGTACTGCACGGAGTGGGAACCAAGCCACCAAGCCACACAAGCATTTTGGACCCCAAGTTGCGCCTTGCGGGAGTCCCAGCTTATTTCAACCCTATTCGCATACGTTTGTCAGCCTTGTTTTCATTTTTAAGCTTTCTTGGCAGATCGAAGTGTGAGTTTATTTTTCGCCCCTGGACGTCATAATCGAGATGAACGGGCTTATTACGGAGTACGGACCTCAGTATTGATCAATAAGCATTGCCACAGGCTGTTGAGCTAGATCGGCTAGCGCGAGATGGGATGGGACTACAGAAATCTCCGGAGGTTCCCCAGTGTGAACAATGCGTGGTGTTTGGTCATCGGAGGCAGAGGATTGAGGATATTTACGAAGCATAGGAGGAGCCGCAAATAGGCCTTGCCAAATAATGGGGTGATTTCAGTGTATCTACTTATTTATATATCTACTCTCACCTTTTCACGCCATTTCCTTCCTTTCTCTAAGCTTTTGACTTCTTCCTCTTTTGTGATTTTGTCAGTCGTTCTTTCCTTCTCCATAGTCAGTCTCTACCTTGCCTAATCCAACTATGCCGTTCTTTTCGAAACCAGCGCACATGCTGTGCACCCTTCTCTCCGTCCTTCATGTCGTCGCTTTCGCCGCGGGTTATACGATCGACCCGAAGAGCTGTACCGGAGACTACAAGTCGCGTGTCCAGGAGGCAATGGATGAAGTTTCCTCCATGGTGACCTACGCAGAAAAGCGTGCAGCTCAAAAATCACCATATAAGCGCCAGGGAACCTTGCTTCAGGATCTCCTCAATGCTTCGGATGAGGACGATGCGTATGTCTTGACGCAGGTTAGGAGTAAGTAATTCAGATTGAGATTGGATTGAAAGGCAATAAAAGCTGACGAATCAATACAGGCTGGTTCTCACAAGTCAAAGGCACGGTTGCCGACAAGGACGTCGTGATTCACTGCGATGACAAGCACCTGACCAAGGCGGATGGGCGAAATGACCTCTACTATGACAACAGCAATAACAGACAGGCCCGGGTTCAGGTCCTCAACTCAGCGAACCGCAAGTCGAATGCTTGCGGAGGCATCCAGCGGGCTTTCGAGTATCCCTTCCTTGATAAAACGACCGGCAGGACCGGCGGCAAGGCTATCGTGCTTTGCTCGGACTCGAGCGTAGGTGCCCTGAAGGCGGCGGATGCGGATAAGGACCTTGCTTTTTGGAGAGACAAGGACTTGCGCAGTGTAAGCCGAGGTGTGGACTTCTTTGGGAGGTTCTTGTCGTATATGATCTTGCATGAGCTCATGCATGCAACTGACGGGAAGCAATGTAAGTATCAATGGCATATATATCCTTCATTGGATACAGCTAACATTCTCGCAGTCCCCGTGAACCCTGGAGGCCAAGCTGAGTTGTATGGTTACGAGAAGATAACGGGCCATGCAGTTGGTGCCAGTGGGGGTGAGGGTCCTAACTCACTTGTCCGTCTACACAACGCTGATTCCTACGCTCTTCTCGCCTGCGGTAAGTTACACAAGTCAACACAAGTTGCGTCTTTCCATGATAACCCTTGTCCTAACGAGCTCTAAGGCTGGTACATGAATGGCTATTACTTCGAGAACGGCAAATTCACCATCACTCCCAAAAAGGAACGTCCTCCAATTACCCTTCGTCGCCGTTTCCCTGAACTCGATGCCCGCGAGCCGAAGGGTGGCTCGAAGCCGAAGACCAGCAAGGCGGTAAATAACCCTCCACCTGCGACTACCAAAGCATCCCCTCCACCGCCTGCGACTAGCAAAGCTGCTCCGCCTCCATCGAGCGAGGCTCCGCCTCCTCCGTCATCGTCTACCAGGATAGTGCCGCCACCGTCGAGTCAAGCTCCGCCTTCAAGCAAGGCTACTCCTTCGAGCCAGGGTCCATCTTCCCAGGCACCGCCATCTAAATCTGTTCAACCCTCGTCGTCAAGGCAAGCATCTTCTTCACTTGCGGCGTCTTCAACCTCTATCTCCTCAATAACCTCCACATCTTCCGGCTCTCTCACAATCTCCTTCTCCACTACCTCATCATCGTCTTCCTCATCAACATCTTCGGAACCTCCAATCGTGACTGCCATCGGCGAGCCCGCCTCAAAAATTCCCCCCATTCCCAATATCGTGATTCCGATCTTGCCCATTCCGGACAGCGGTGATTCCTCGTTAAATGCAACAATCATCTCAGGTAACTCGATGACTATCACGAGTCTGGCTTCGACTATGACGGCGAGTCCGAGATCTGGATTCATCACGTCAGTTTTGGCGACGTCTGATGCGGGCAGTGGGACGGTTGTTAGGGGGGCGCTTCGGCCACGTTATTGAAGGTCGGTACTAAGGAGGGAGTATAACGTGGTGTGGGATTCGGAGTTCGATGATTTTAACCTTCGATTTTTAGATTCTTGGAGAATGTGTTAGGGAATATAGCATAGACTCTTACTTGAATATGATAGACTTTAAAATTTACCATGTTGCATTCATTTTCGGATGATTTTCACGATCTGCTGTTTGATTGGCTCTCAGGTCTGGCCGAAGGAAGAAGGAACAACGATAACTACAATCAAATGACCCGAAGTTTGAATGAGAGTTTCGATGACATCTCCTCGCGAAAGCCCCTTTTCGAAGCGTGAGCATTGTTCCCAAGATGTGTCACTAAGATATTAATTTCCAGCGGATCCATCGACTGCGCCACACTTGGCACCGCCACACTCGCTTAGGCATATAAGAACCCCTCTACATCCTCACAACACCTTTTCACCTCCACGTAAGCCCTCGAATTTGACGAAAGTAGCCTGATAATTCTACACTCGCTGTCGATCGCTTAAGCCAAGCCCAGGACTACATACTCCAAAGGATCTCAGAATCTCCATACGAAAACTGACCTTGCGGTGGGTCCAACATCATCACCATGGCATCCAACTCCCCAGCATCATCCTCAAACCCCATAAACTCCCCTCAGTCATTTACCACAAACTCAAACCCTCCAATCACCACCCAAAATCCCATCTCCGGAACCAACTTCAGCGGAACAAATCTCACAATCCCCGAAATCCTTGCCCTCCCAGAACACGAACGTGACGAACTCGCAAAAAAGCTAAACGTCATTTCCTGGGATCCGTTTACTGTCCAAGCAATCGGTACACCCGGGGATGTGTATTCCCACCTCCCCGAAGACTTACCGAACCCTGAAGATCTGGGACCGATTCCGGATGAGGATGATGGAGAGGAGCTGGGAAATGCGGGAAAGGAGGATGTGAAGGGGATGAAGGAGCAGAAGGCTAGGGAGGAAAGTGGGAGAGGGGAAAGGGGGCTTGGAGGGAGATGAATGACCAGGACGGTGAGTTGAGTTGAATTTTTTCGGTCGGGATCGGGTGGGGTGGATTGATGCTAATGGGGATCACGGAAGGTTTATTGGTATAACGAGGTTACGTTTCAGACGATTTCGGAGAAGCCCGAGGTTTAGGGGAGGGGCTGTCGGTGGGAATGGATAGAGGGTGGAATTTGGCGGGCAATGGGGAGAAGGGAGGAGTGAATCACATGATCTCTCCTTTTGGTAAATTGGAATCTTGTTCTTACGTTGAACTCCAGAGACATTCTGGAATGCAGATATGAACTCTGAAACGACTTTGATTTTGGCTGCTTTGTCTGAACTGCTCCCCCATATGATCCTCTTGTCCTCGTAGTCATTAAGCCGAGGTCGAAACTACTCTCTCTAACTCTTACGCTTTTCACGCCTTCAACCCTTATTCTATCAATTCCGTATGTTTTGTTTTTAAGTAACACTTAATTAAGTAGTATTTACGACTTTTATTTATACTTTTATATCTTTTTGATCTTACTATTAGTATACCAATTACTATTTTTAAAGTAGAGTAAAAGTATTTTTTACTATAACTTAAATAATAATTTTAGTATTTTAAAATATTAATTATATCAAATATTATAATAATTTAATTTAAATAAATATATACATAAATTTTATAAGTAGAATTTTTAAAATTTAAACTAAAATAATATTTTATTTTATTACCTAATATTATGTTTAAATATAAACTATTATAAACAGTAATTTCAAAATATTAAATTAAAAAATAAATTATATTATTTCTTTATATAGTTAAAAAAAATATAATATTAAAATTATATAAAATTTAATTATTTTATTAACTTTAAAAGCAAATAAAAATATTATTTAATTTATTAATAAATTTTAATTATATAATAATACTTAAAGCTATTATTTATATTATATATAATACTTATATTAATAATAATTTTTTTTAAACTTTTTATATTTTTGTTTTAAAAAATTTAAATTTTTTTTAGTATTTTTTATAAAATACTTTTTTTAACTAATATTGTAAATAGTTACTACTACTAATAAAATAAACTTTAATACTTAAAAAACTACGTATTTTTATTATAAAAATAATAATATACTATATATATATACATATAACTATTTTCATAAGTGAGTGGGCACCCCAAGTGAGTGGGCACCTTAAAAACTCACCAAAAATTCAAGAATTCGCACCTCAATATCTTAACAACCACATTATAATAAATTCTAAAAATTTAATAGGCCATTTATAGTGCTTCTAAAAAGAGAGTATTAAACTCTTAAATGCTAGAAATTAGTAGTAAACTAGATATTTAAGAAAAGGTAAATATTTAACAATTTAGGGGCCAAAAACCTCCTATCTTAATAGCTATTAATTATTAGATCTTAAAAATTAAAAAACCTCTATTTCTAAGCACTATAAATAACCTATTAAATTTTTAGAATTTATTATAATGTGGTTGTTGAGATATTGAGGTGCGAATTCTTGAATTTTTAGTGAGTTTTTAAGGTGCCCACTCGCTTGAGGTGCCCACTCACTTATGAAAATAGTTACTTATATTCTTAAAAACTATATTACTTTTTTCTTTTATTTTTTACTATTTTATACATTTACTATAAATAGTTACACTTATATAATACTTTACAATTTTTAGCTTTTTTTACTTTATTATAAAATTTTTTAAATATACTATAATGTTTTTAATAAGTAAGTAAGTTACTTTATTAAGAAATTATAATTTATTAACTTTTAAGCACAATACATTAATAAAATAATACTTAATTAATTTATAATAAAAATAGACTATTTTTAAATATTTTAGTAATTAAAAAAGCTTATTATAAAGTAAGTAATAAGCTGTAATAGTATATAATTTTTTAATAATCCATTAATAATAATATATTAAAATTACTTTATAATATAATTATATACATAATTTTAAAAAGTGTAATAAGTAAAAAAAATTGGTTATTATTTAATATATACTTAATTTAAATTTATAAGAATTTTCTTTTAAGCTTAATACTATAAGAAATATAGTTAATTAACTATTTACAAGAATTTTCTTTTAAAGTTAATACTATAAAAAATATAATTAATTAACTACTTACTATATACTTTAATAGCTAAATTAGTATTAAGTAACTAAAAAACTTTATACAACAAACTTTAGAAGTTAAAATAGTATATAATTAAAAGTATAACTACTAAAAAACTTTATGAAAATGTTTTAAAATTATTAAGTTATAATTTAAACACATATACTATATAATAGAAAAGTATAGTATTACTAAAAAAAATTATAACTTTAATAAAACTAGCTTTTAAATAAGTATTATTTTAGGTAATAAAGTTATAATAAGCTTTAATAAACATAATTAATATAAAGTAGTCTAATTAAATAATTATTAATAAGTTATAATAATTTAAAGTATTAATATTAAAAAATAAGTAATTTTACTATTTATTATTTTTTTTAAAAACATACTACTTTTTTATATAATATAAAAGTAATAATATACTATTAAATTAAATTATTTTATTAGGTAATAATAGTTAAATAGTAAATTAGCTTAAATTTTAGTAATTATAGTACTTAATAAGTATATAAAGTATTATATAATAAGTATACGTTATTTACTAATTTTTAATAGTTATAAAAGCTATAATTTATTTAGAGTCTAGTAACTTTATATAAAAAAAGTAAATTAGTATATTTTATATATTATTTTATTTATTACCTTTACTTTAACTATTTAATATAAACTATTTTTTGTTTTTAAAAAATGTATATAAGTACTAAGTTCAGAATTTAATTTATAAGTATATTTACTATATTATAAAACTTAGGTTTTTGCTAATATTTAGAGTAGCTTATTAAAATATAATTATAAAAAGTAATATTTATATAAGTTTTTAAACTATTAACTTAATTTTATTTAACTTACATATTATTAAATGCTATTTTTTTTTAATAAAAGAAAATATTTTATAAAAATTAAAAATGCTTAAAACTACTATTAAATTAGTATTTTAATAAACTTTAATTTATAAACAAATTTAAAAGTACTAAAATAACTTATTTATTTATATTTTTAAGTTAATTTATTAACTTGTAAAAAGTACTAAGCTAATAATATATAAAGTTACATTACTATAATTAAAAGTTACTATATTTTAAAAAATAAATAGAGTTACAACATAATATAAAAAGTACTAAAAAAGTAAATTTAAAAGTAAAAAACACTAATAATAGTAAAAAACTGAAAAATAATTACTTAAGTTAATATTAATATGTAAATTAAAAGCAAAATATATTAAAATAAAAAGTATACTAAAATTAATATATTATAGAAAAAGTATATAAAGTACTATAATAAAATAAAATACTACTTAAAAATATATAAAAAAATTAATAAATAAAATAAATTTTTACTAGTTAAATATTATAGTAATAACTGTATTATAAAACGTAATAATATAGAAACATAACTATATAATAATATATAATTATAAAAAAATAAAACCTTTAATAATAAACTAATAAGTTAAAAAAAGTATTTAATAAAATAGTAAAATAAAATTATAAATACAAGTCATATATATAAGATTATTAGAGTCTAAAATACTAACTAGTAATAATTAAAAATAGGTATTAAAAATTAAATTAGTAAAAAACCTTACTAAAAAAAGTAAGTAAAAAAATATATTAAATTATAAAAAGTAGTAATGTAGTAAATTAAGTTTAATTTAAAACTAAAAATCTAAATTAATAATAATAATAAAAATTAATGAAATAAGTCTAAATAAAAAGTAATTAGTTAATAGTATTAAAAGAATTTATATAAAAATATATTTTTTAATAT
The DNA here is from genome assembly GCA_010093925.1 of Zopfia rhizophila CBS 207.26. Taxonomy (NCBI): domain Eukaryota; kingdom Fungi; phylum Ascomycota; class Dothideomycetes; family Zopfiaceae; genus Zopfia; species Zopfia rhizophila. Next base: position 78,836 of record ML994736.1, on the reverse strand, counting down.
TATTTACTATTTATAATTACTATTATTTTTATTTTAAATAAATAAAGTATTTTAACATTATAATAAAATTTATTTTAACTTTACTATATTTTTTAAAACTTATTATACTAAAAACTTTACTACTAAATATAGTTATATTTTAGTAAACTTTTAGTAGTTTTTACTTTATAATATAATAATAGTAATTACTTATTAATTTAAAAGTTATTAAATATAATTAAGTAATTGTAAATATTAGTTATAATATAACTAAACTATTATTAAATACTAATATACAAATATTTAGTATACTTTAAATAGTATAATAATAAGTATAATAAATTTAGTAGTTTTATTAAACTATTTAAGTATTTTAAATATAAAAGCTATAATTATAATAAAATAATTAAAATCTGGTTACTAAAGTAATATAGTAAAATGTATAATAAGTTATATAATTTTATAATAACTATAAATATATATTATAAATTTAATAAAAATATTTACTATAAAATAAAAGTAAATGTTAGCTATAAAAATAAATATAGAGCTATAAAGTAGTTTTAGCTTTTAATAAAAAATTACCTTAAAATAAGTAATTTAAATTAAAAAAGCTAAAAATTAAAATACTATAATAATAAAGCATAGTAGGATTTTACTAGTTATTAAGTATTTTTTTTTAAAAAATAAATATTATATTTAAAAGATTTAATAAAAAGCTTACAGTAATTAAAAAAAGTTAAGTTTTATAATAAACTAAATTAATTATAAAATATATAATAAAATTTAAGTAACTTTAATTACAAATTAATTAGAATAATATGTTATTAATTAAAATCTAATTCTAAAAACTTAAAACCTAAGTTAAAAAAACATTTAAAAAAAATAAACTAAAAGAATTATTAAAAATATTAACAAAAGTAACTTAAATTACTAATAAGTAGTATAAAAAAAGTATAAAAAATTATTATTATTATTACTTAAAAAACTAAAATATAGTTAATGTTAGCTTATAACTAAAATTTATAAATGTAAATAAAATGTAAATAAAAAATAAAAAAATTAACGTAAAAAAAAGCTTACTTAAAATATAGTAAAGTTAAATACTTTATAAGAAATTAATTTAAAAAATTAATAAAATATAAAATTACTATATTATATATTAAACTAAAAAAGTTTACATAAAAATAAATATAAAATAAAATTAGATAAAACTAATATTAAATATACAGAATATTTTAATACTTTTAAACTTAACTATTTAGTAAAGTATTAAACTATACTTTTAATACTAGAAAATAATTAAAATAAATATTAAGTAGTTATTTATAAAGTACTATAAAAACAATACTAAGTTATAAATAAATAATAAAAGAATAATTTTTTTATAAAAAATTGTTATTTCTAAACAATTATTAAAATAACTTAAAAGTAAAAGCAACTTTTTTTAAGTTATAAATATTATTATATTAATTATAATAAAAACATAAGTTAATTAACAAAAATATTAGAACTATAAATTAAAATAATATTAAGAAAATTTATTTACTAAAATACTAAAATATTCCTTTAAAAATTAATATAAATAAGTATAAATAAAGCTTAAAAAAAGTAGAATATAAATAACATAATATATTTATAATAAAAAAAATTATATAGTTTTAAAAATAATTTAAGAAAATAAACTATACATAAAAGAATTAAAAGTACTTTTTAATATAATAAATATAGCTACACTATTTATATTAAAGTGTAAAGTAGTTAAACTAAAATCTAATTAAGTTACTAAATAAAATGCTATAAATAAAAAAGTTTACTAGTACTTTAACTAAATACTATATTAATATAAAAAACCTATAATATAAAAAATATTAAATTTATAGTTTTAAATATTATTTTTTAAAATATTATAAATAAAAACAATATTTTATATAATTTAAAGAATTACAATAAAAATAATTACTTTATAAAATTAAAAAAAAAATAAAAACTTAAAAATATTAATATTATAATAATTAAATTCTCTAATAATAAAATTAATTTAAAAAGTAATAAACATTAAATAATAAGCTAAACTTAATATTAAATTAAATATAAGTTCTACTAAATATAATAAAAACTTATAAACTAAAAAGTATATAATATAAACTATAAGTATTTATTTTAATATATTTTATAAATAAGCGCTATATATAAGCGAGTGCCGCATCTCGAAATTCACTAAAAAAACCAAAAATCCCCACCCTAATATCTCAACAACCACTTAATAATAAATTCTAAAAATCGAAATTTAAGCTTTTATATATATATTACAGCCTCTATGAAAGTTGCATAGATATTAAATTGGTAGTTTTTGAGATATTAGAATTTAGAGGCTAAAACTAAGCTAAATTACTATATCTTAAAAACTACTAAATCAATTTCCATGCAACTTTCATAGAGGCTGTAATATATATATAAAAGCCTGAATTTCGATTTTTAGAATTTATTATTCAGTAGTTGTTGAGATATTAGGGTGGGGATTTTTGGTTTTTTTAGTAAATTTTAAGATACGGCGCTCGCTTATAAGCGGCGCTTACTTATAAAATACGTTAATTATAAAAAACTAAAAACTTTAAAAAATAAGCTAATAAGTTAAAAAAAGTACTAAGTACTTTATATTATTAATAGTTAGTAAAAAATTATATAAAGTATTTAATAAAACATAGTAAACACTTCTTTATATAATACTTTTTTAGGTGATATTTTTAATTAGCTAATATTAATACTATAGCAGAATTATTATACTTATAAAATTTTTATTTATACTAATTTATAATAAATTAGCTACTTTACTTTAATTATTATATAATTAAGTTAATACTTATACTACTAAAGGCTATATTTAATATAAAAAAGTGGATTTTATATGCTTATTACTTTTTCTAGAAGCCGCAGTTAAAGGAAAAGAATATTATTACTTAGTTTAAGTAGTAATATAGCTATAAACTTAAGCAGACTACTATTTTTAACTTACTTAAAAATTATTATAAATATTTTAATAATATGTTTATTATTAGCTTTATAAGCTTTTATTAATACTCTAGTAAGTAAAAACTATTTAAAGAGATCCTCTTTTTATAGTATAAAGGGTGCGGCGTAATATATAACGTTTTTATAAATATATAGCCCCTAGAATCTCCTCTTCTTACTAAGCGAAGTTTTAGCTAATAGGAGAGCCTCACTCTCAGGTCTTAGTACTCTATTAAATAAAGTTAATTTTAAGTTTCTATAATCTCTTTAATAACATGTTAGTATAACGCTTTTAGAATAGAGCTATAGGTATTATAGACGTCTCCTAACAGGAGCAAGCCTCTATAATTACTCTCAGAAAAATTAGTAAACGAAAATTTAGTAAAATAGTAGATAATTTAGGGGTCCCTAAGTTAACTATAAGCACTATTTACTATTAAGCTTAAAACTAAGCTAGTAGTGATGATATTCACGTGATGTTAGCCTCAATACCCTCTTAATCTAACCATTCTAGTAAGAAACTAAAAATAGAGAACGGCAGCGAGCTATCCGGTTGAATACAGAAGGCAATAATTAATAAAAGGAACTAGAAAATAGTGGCTATAGTTTACCCAGTTCTTTAAGAAGTTAGTATTAATAAATTTAACTGGAGGTAGGTTGAAAATGTTGTAAAGGAGCACTAAGATCCTAAACATGACTACGCAATTATTTGAAAAGTATAGCCTAAAAAGAGTAAGCTAGATAAGGAGGATAAGAAGCAGTAAGTTAACTACTTATAGTAGTTAATAGATAAGTATAACTTACATTTCCCTAAGCTTATATTCATCTGTTATGATAAGACTTTAAAGCCTTTTAGAGGTATTAATAACTATAGAGGCAAGCAGAAGATCTCTACGCCTTAAGGTTATAATATTAATTTAAATAACTTTACTATACACGTTAATTCTTTTTAGTTCTCTTTTATAATTTATGCTGCTGTATTCTCTTATGTTACCTGCTTATATAAAAGGCTCTGTATTACCTAAGTAGCTATATCTAAGGATAAGAAAGAAAGATTACTTAAAAACTAAAGTTATAGCCGTTAATAAAGAAGACTAGTTAAATTATAAGTGGTAGTAAAAACAGGCTCTTATTCCTAGCACGCCTAAGTACAAATAATTAGAGGAGATTAACAATAAAATTAAAGTTAAGAACGCTGAATATCGTCGTAAACACGCAGACTGTGGTAGGAAGGGTTTATATAATAGGAAATCACCAAAGCAGGTCTTTAAGCACGAGATTTTTATATATACTAAAGGTAAAGATATGAACGCGATCTGGTACGCTAAAAATATATTAAAGAAACATGTATTTCCGTACTATAAAGTGATTAGGGAAGAGAATTAAGGATTATGAATCTACCTTATAGAGAATAATGTTTATCTCTACTAGACTACTCGCCGTTACCTCTGCTATGTAATTTATAAGAAGGAAATTAAGTTTACTTTTTATCTACTTTAGTTACTAGATTTACACCTAATTAAGCACTGTTTTAGCAGGTTGGAAGGATTTATTAATAGCTATACTATAACGTCTTCTTCACAAACAGTAAAGAAAAAGGCAGAGAGGTGAGTAGAGTTAGTTTAGTAGAAAGATTCTATAATAAAGTTATATATAGCTAAATATCTCTATTTTAACTACTTTATATAGGTGGTAAAGCTTTGTATTAAATACTAAGATAATAACAATTTCTGCGCATAGAATAAGTAACAAAATCCTAATTATTTACGCCTATTTTCAATAATTTTTAGTTGTTTTTAATGTGAGCCTATTTTGATGAGGTTGCTAAGAATAAGCTTATATAGCTTATAAAAACGTTATACAACGCGCTGTACCTTTTATAGTAATAGCTTAAAACCTATAAACAGCTTATTTCTAGTAAAATTCTATAAGTAAAAATAAAAGATTTATAATTTTTTTTTTCTAAATATATTAGTAAATTAATATTTAAGTTCTTACTTAGCTAGCTAGGCAGGTTTAAAAAGTAATTTAATATAAAATAATATACTATTATAAGTTACTAACTTACTAACGTAAATTTACTGGTAATAAGCTGTTTAACTGTTTATATAATACTTAGTAGTTCCCTTACTTCTAGATCAGATAGCTTATTAGACTTAGTGGAAGTTAATTAACTTAGTAAAGAGTAGAAAGAAAGTAATATAGTAAGTTAAGATTTAATAAAATAGTATTAAACTATTTTACTTAAGGTGTGAATCTTAATTTTAGAGTAACTATAAAGAATTAAAAGTAATCGTGAACTATCTAGTGCTTTATACTTATAGTAGATCCTCCGTGTATATATTCTATACTAGTGTTTAGTATATTAGATACTGTCTAAAGAGATAGAAGTATCTGAAGTTTTTTAGCTCTTTTATTTTTTCTAGCTGCTAAGTATTACATAAGTTACTACTTCTAATCTTTTAGTATAGTTTTATATTTCTATCCTTATTTTTTAGCTCTTGCTTTAGTTTATGTTAATATATCTTATACTCACTTACAATTCTTTCTTTCTAGCTTAAATATATGTTTTTATTCTAAGGTTTTATTAGCTATTACGGCTAATTTCTTTAGCTCCTTAGGTATAGTTATCTTACTATTACTATTTATAATACTATCTTTCTCTCTTAAGTCTTTATTTTAGAAGATAGTTTCTTTTTTTTATAAGTAGTATAAAGGTAGCAGGTCTTCTACTCTGTGTTTTAGACTATAAGACTCTTAACTTCTTTTTCTTTCTATCTAGCTTTTTTATAATAACACGTTTTAAGTCGTCTCTAATACGTGCTTGCTGTTTAGTTTTTTAGATTTATAATAAACCCTACTATATACTAACACCTTGCTTGAATTGTTCTTACTAGAGTAATAATTACCTAGTAAATCTAAGCTCTAGTTATTATTTAGTCTATAATAATTATAATATAAAGTGCAATTTAGTTATATTATAGTTTAAATAAAACTATTTTAATTATAATAAAAAGAAACTTTACTGTTAGCTTAAAAAGGCGTAGGACGAAGCTATTAAGACTTATTACTATTTTTTTTTTACTAATTAAGAAGCTTAAGTTTACAAACATTATCTTTATCATAAGCTCACAAAAATTAATTCCAAGAAAAAAGAGATATTTAATTAAGAAATAACTTCTATTTATAAAATCCAGGCTTTTAAAGAGGCTGAAGTTTATTCTTAGAATTAAAAAACTTATATACTATAATCTGCAGTACCGGCTTCCTTCTAATCTACTTTATTTTCTTTTTTCTTTAGTTTAAATTAGAACGCGTTTTAGTCGTCCTTTCTATAGAATATAGTCTTTATTAATTTATCTAATAGTACTAGTTAATTAGCTTTAAACTATTTCTTAGGTTTCTAATTATCTCTTATGTATTATTCTTAGGTCTGTAATTTTTCTATTTAATTAAATATTTCCACTAACGCCTAAACTACTAGTAGTCTAAAATCTATTAGACTTTATACTTAGTAGTGTCTTTCTTAAGTTTAAGTTATGTTTATAGTTTAGCATTTAGTAATACTGGTTCTAATTTTGAAATATAGAAAACTAAGTAGATTTTTATATTCTTAGGTAGTTATAATTCGTAATTTACAGATCCTATTTATCTTTTAATCTTAAATAGTTCTAACTTAATATGATCTAGTTTTTTTAATGGTTGTTTTATCTCTAAATTTTTTTATAATAGAAAAACTCTATCCCCCTCTCTAAAGGTTGGTTTCTTAACTTTAGATTTATTTTTCTACTATTTACTAAGAACTCCTTTCTAGGTAATTTTTCTTACTATTTCTTAATAAAGTTATTATAATTTATTGACTTTTATCCTTACTAATTCTAATATCTTATTTAGAATCTGTGGTTCTTAATAAGCTGTAGGCTTATAGCTATAATTTATAAAGAATAGTAATTTCCCTATAGTTAATAACTTTACAGAGTTATATATAAACTCAGCTATTAGTAATAAGTTAATCTAATTATCTTATTATTTATTAACATACATTCGTAGATATTATTCTAGTGTCTGATTTATCTATTCTATTTGTCTATCTATCTATAGGTAAAATGCTATTAAGAGGCGATATTTAGCCCCTAGCTTTCCTATAAAAGTTTTCTAGAATATTAATGTGAATAATTTGTTTCTGTCTGTAATAAATTCTCATGGCAATCTATATTATGCTATTAATAGTTTAATGAGTATAGTTACTAATTCATCCGCTTTAATTTCTATATACGTTAGTTTAAAGTATATATACTTTATAAGTTAGTCTATTATAACTAGTATCATATCATACTATTAGTTTCTAAAGGTGGTTGTTATTGGTATTTCTGTAATAAAGTCTATTATAACTAATTCCTATAGTAGGTCTGGTAAAGGAATTAGTTATATAAGTCTATATTTCTTATATCTTAATACCTTATTCTTTCTGTATTTAATGCATTCTGAAAGAATGTCTTTAACCTTTTTTTATATCCTAAGGATCTAAAAGTGTCTGTTGATTCGCTCTATAGTTTTTTTAATTCCTTAATATCCGTGTATTTTAGCTGAGTGTTAGTTCTTAATAAGCTTAGTCTATAATATATCTAGTATATAGATTATTTCTTAATCCAAATTCTAATGTAGCTGTTTATTGTTGAATTTCCTTATTTATTTTTTCTAAGTGTTTTTGATAATGACTACTGCCTTAATATCTATTTATAAGCTTCCTAGAGATCTATCTAGTCTTTGCCTTAGTATTATATTATAAATTTTTAGTATATTTTTTATATAGTCTGTTTATTAACTAAGCGCGTTAGCCACTATATTTTCTTTTTCTAACTTATAAAGTATTTAAAAGTCAAATATAGAAACTAATTTTTATTATCTAACTTATTATTAATTTAATTTCTTTATTATTGTGAATGCTGTTAGATTCTTGTAGTTTAAATATATAATAATTTAGTGCTTAGCTCCTTTCAAGTAATATCTCCATTTCTTAAATACTTAAACTATTACTAGTAATTTCTTATTATAAATATCATAGTTTAATTTAGTAGTTATGAGTTTATGAGATAGAAAGTCTACTAGATACTTATATTTATTATTTTATATTTATAATAAGATAGCTTCTATAGCTCTATCTAATGCATCCGCATATATCTCCGTTTAAAGTCATAAATTAAATATTTTTAATATTAGTAGTTATTAGAATATTTCTTTTAGTATTATAAAAGCGTTTTTTTTATGTTATTTCTATTTAAATTACTAATTTTTCTTTAGTAATTCCGTTAAGAGCGTTGTGATTTTTAAGTAGTCCCTAATAAATTATCTACAGAAACCCGTAAATCTAAGAAAAGAATAAACTTTTTTTGTGTTTATTAGTATTAGCTAAGATAGAATATCTTTAGCTTTATTTAAGTTAACTGCTATTCCGTCTCAGGATACTAAGTATCCTAAAAACCTGATTTTAGTTCTATGGAATATATATTTCTCTGTTTGAATATATAACTTGTGTTTCTTAAGCTTTTGTAATACTATTTTAGTATACTTAATATATTCTTTTAGCATTCTATTTATGTATACAAGCATGTTATTAAAATATGCTATTATAAATACGTCTAGGTATTCTCTTAGCATATAATTAATAATTATCTAAAATATTACTGGTGCGTTCGTGAGTCCTATTAGTATAACTAAATATTTAAATAGTCTATATCTTATTTTAAATACTGTTATCTATTCATGTCCTTTAGCCATTTATATCTAGTAGTATCTATTCTTAATATTAAAGAGACTAAACTATTTAGCTTCTTTAAGTTTATTTATAAGTTCTAATATTAACAGTATTAGGTAACGATTTTTTACTATAGCTTCGTTTAGGTGTCTGTAATTAATATATAACTATAGTTTACTATTTTTTTTTAGTATAAAGAGTATTAGTAATGCTATCTTACTTTAACTAGTTTATATATATCCCTTTTATTAATTTTCTTGCAAGAATTTCCGTAATTCTTCCTGTTAGTGTATGGGTACTTGATATAATAGTCCTAGTTTTAAATCCGTTTCTTCTTTAAGCGTGATCTTGTGGTCTTAGTTCTAGTATTCTAGTAACTAGTCTTTAGCTTCTTTAAAGAACTATTCTCTAAATTCTTCTTAATATTTATCTGGTATAATAAACGTGGTATTGTGAAGTATTACTTTCTTTATTTATATTATAGCTCTTATTTATCACTATTTATAGTAGTTATTTCTAATTCCTATAGTTTTTTTTCTCTAATTAATAGTTAGGTTCCATTATACTAGCTAGTTCTATCCTAAGATAAAATCCTTATTACCTAGATCTATGATTTTAATGCGGTAGTTATCTGTGTAATCTACTACCCTAATAGTTACATTTCTTGTTTTAAGATTAATTAGACTTTTTTTGAATACTGCTGGATTATTATCTATACGTCTTACTCACACAAGTTTATCTAAAACTCTAGTTAGTATTTAGTATCTCTATATTTACTTATTTAATATAAGTGTCTTGCTAGCCCTACTATTTATAAGTATTAGTATCTAATTACTATTAATATATATGTTTATATATAGCTTATTTTTGTGATTCCTCTAGTTCAGTTATGTGTATATAATTAATATGTTATTTCTAATCTTTAGTTCTTAGCTCTCTAATAGCTTAGTTATAGTCTACTAGTTTTCTAGTTTTTTGTTTATAGTTAACTCCTAAATGGCAGTTACTTCTTTAGTATTTCTTTTTTAAGTCTGTAGATTAGGCATCTCTGGAGTTAGCATACTTCCTTATTAAGTATTTTATATATATTTTTAGCTTATTCTCTATAATCCTAACATTTCCATTCTAAGAAACATTCTTGATATGTGAGTTTTTTGTGTGAGTCTGTAGCTAATTATTTTTTTTAGTAGTATTCAGCTTAGTATTATCAGCATTCTATCTAGTATTTATCCTAAGATAGTTATTTATATTCATCTGAATTTGGGTCCTGTAATTCGTTTTCTGAATTCATGTAAACCAGTTCTTATTATAGGTTAAGTTTTTTTTTATTTACTAGTTATTATAACACTTTTCTTGTCTTTAGTTCTTTAATATGTATAGCGTGTTTATTCTATTTATAGTCTTTTCCTATGTAATTAGAAGCTACATATATTTAGTATTTTTTTCTTATTATTTTATTTACAGCGTCGTTATCCTGTATTTATAATATTAGTAAAGGGTTTTTTTCTTCCTTTATCTTTTAATAGTGTCTAATAGGGTGATAGTATATTACACTAGTTATAACTAATATAGGCGTTTACTATTAAATTTTATTTATCTATATAACTAGTTCTTATCTATTTAGTTCTTTATACTATTTATTTCCTGCTAACTGTAGCGCTTATTAGTATTTATATATTCTATCTCTTAAGGTAACCTTCTAGTATTTAGTAATATAGTATTCTTTTTAGTAATACTTTAATTTATATATCTAACAATATCCCTAGTATATATACTATATAATTATTATAGATATTAACTCCCTATCTTCTATTATCTCTTAATCTTTTTTTTATCTAAATTTTTAATTTTCTTTATGGAATAGTCCACCTCCCTTTTCTATAATCTTATAGAACTTTTATTTTTCTTTTATAGTTTCTATACTGTATTGTCGTACTACTACTTCTTATATTATAATAATTATATCTTTAGGTTATTCTGCTAGATAATCCCTAATTTTCTAATATAGTAATTTATATTCCTAATTAAGGTGTATATAACTCCCATAAATCCAGTATTACTTCTTTTAAATTCTTTTCTTAATTATTTCTTTAGTTACTATGTCTTGTGCTTATTTTACTTGGATTATTACTACCTTAATTTTCTTTAATACCCTAGTCTAGATATAAGCTTTCTTGATATCTAATTATTACTATTTATAATCCTTAATGAAGTGTCCCTGTTTCTTGTATCCTAAACAGGCTTTATATATATAGCGTTTTATTTATTTTTTAGTCTACTTTCCTTACCTGTTCCCTACAGATGTTTTCTTAATATTAATGTCTATTAAATTATAAATTTAGTTGTTTTTTCTATTTCTTTTAGGTATATAGATTACTAATCTCTCTTATACCTTTTTTTCCTATTCTTATTAGTACTAATAGTTGTTAATAGTTACTACTTATTTAATAATTTCTAATAAGGTACTTGGCTGTTTTCCTCTAGAGATTTTATTTTTAATTCTGTCTTTTAGTCCTTTATAGTATATCATAACCAATAGTTAGTTTGTTTAATTAAGTTGTAATTGGATTTATTTAAATTCCGTAGTATAGTTAGCTACTAACGTATGTTACTTAAGTTATTAGAGTTTTTAAATTACTTTAGTTTTCTTATTAATTTCTCTAAAAATAATAATTATTTCTTGCTTGAAATGTTTATAACTTCTAAAAGCCTGTTATATATTACTATTATAGTTAGCTAATCCTACTACTCCTAAGTTTAGATCTTTATTAATAAGATAGTTTCTTATTAGTGGTTTAAACTATTATATGGCTTTACCTATTATGTTTATACTAGCTACCAAGATCCAATCCTAATTAGTTAGAAATAACTTTTGGTTAAATTAATAGTAGAGGTTTATTATTGCTATAAAAGTCTTAAGTTTATCTTAATTACTATTAAACTTCTTAGGAGATTATATCTTGGCTATTTCTCTTTTTTAGATTACTATAGCATCTTACTTAGTCTTAACCTATTATTATAGATTTACTAAAGTATTACGTAACTCTATAATAGCTGCTTTTTATTTCTAGATAACTTATTATGCACTCTTTACTTCTCTAGATGTACTTTTAGTTATAAATAAAAGTTCTACCATAACTTCCTCTTTACTACTACTCTCTAATAATAAGTAAAGTTCTTGTTCGTCCTTGTAGTAAGTTGTTATAAACTCTTAATAATTAGTTATTAGAATTCTATCTAACGGTTCTTTCTAATCTTTTAAGGTGGTAGTTACAATATTATAAGTTACTAACTTACTAACGTAAATTTACTAGTAATAAGCTATTTAACTACTTATATAATACTTAGTAGTTCCCTTACTTCTAGATTAGATAGCTTATTAGACTTAGTAGAAGTTAGTTAACTCAGTAGAGAGTAGAAAAGAAATAATATAGTAAGTTAAGATTTAACAGAATAGTATTAAACTATTTTACTTAAGATATAAATCTTAATTTTAGAGTAACTATAAAGAATTAAAAGTAATTGTAAACTGTCTAGCGTCTTATACTTATAGTAGATCCTCTATACATACATTCTATACTAGTGTTTAGTATATTAGATACTGTTTAAAGAGATAGAAGTATCTAAAGTCTTCTAGCTCTTCTGTTTTTTTTAGCTACTAAGTGTCACATAAGTCACTACTTCTAATCCTTTAATATAGTTCTATATTTCTGTTCTTACTTTTTAGCTCTCGCTTTAGCCTGTGCTAATATATCTTATGCCTGCTTATAATTCTTTCTTTCTAGCTTAAATATACGTTTCTATTCTAAGGCTTTATTAGCTGTTATAACTAATTCCTTTAGCTCCTTAAGTATAGTTACCTTACTATTACTATTTATAATATATACTTAATATAATAAACTTATTTCTGTTCTTATAGCTACTTATATTAAAATAATTTTTATATAATAAATCTATTTACTTTTTCTTACACCCTGTATGTATAATATAGATAAAATTAGCTACTTTTAAAAATAATAATCTAAAGTCTATACTATATTTAAAAAAAATTCTTAAGATTTTTATAATTATTTAATATTTTATAGAGTATTAAAAAAATGCCTTTATCAAAAATACTATACTATTTTACTATTTAGAGTAGTAATTAGACTTTTAGTAAGTAGAACTTATAAATAAAGTACTTTAAATAAGTAAATAACTAATACTAAAAGCTCTTTAAATAGTTTTTAGTTAGCTTCTCTTTATGTAATAATTTACTAGTATAATAGAAATTACCTAAAAAAATTATATTAAGCAAAAGAGTTTTTACTGTAGTATAATAAAATTAGAAATACTAGTTATAAATACAATATTATTAGAGTTTAGAATACTAATTAATAATGGTTAAAAATAAGTATTAAAAATTAGATTAGCAAAAAGCTTATTAAAATGAAAATTAGACGAAAAACATAATAAATTATAAAAAGTAGTAATTTAATAAATTACGTTTAATTTAAATCTAAGAAATTAACTTAATAAGTTTAAGTAAAAGTTAATTAGCTAGTAGTATTAAAAAAAATTTATATAAAATAAGTTTTCTTTATACTATTTTAATTTTTGTAATTACTATTATTTTTACTTTAAATAAATAAAGTACTTTACCTTTATAATATAACTTATTTAAACTTTTTTACATTTTTAAAACTTATTATACTAAAAACTAAAGTACTAAATAAAGTTATGCTTTAGTAAACTTTTAGTAGGTTTTATTTTATAATTTAATATTTTTAAATTAAATAAAATTTTATTATGTAATAATTTATTAGTGTTAAGTTATCATTTTTATATATAGTTAAAGCTTAATAAAATAAATGTATTTACTTATTTAAACTATTTACTTATTAAATATATTATATTAAGTTTTAGTATATTTATTATAATTATTTTAACTATTTAATATAAACTATTCAAAAGTTTTTTTTAAAAGGATTTTTTATAAGTAGTAAATTAAAAGATTTATATCTAATTCTATTAACTATATTACTATACTTAAATTATTACTAAGCTTTAATTAAAAAAGTAATATTTATATAAGTTTTTAAACTAATAGTTTAGTTTTATTTAATTTAATTATTAAGTTATTAAATTTAGTTACTAAAAGTACTAAGTAAATAATATATTAATGTATTCTATAAGTAAGTAGGTTATATAAGTAAGTGGATTATTTTAAAACTTATAAAAAAGTTAAGAATTCGCACTTAAATATCTCAACAACCACTTAATAATAAATTCTAGAAAGTTAATAGGTAATTGATAGTACTTTAAAATAAACGCCATTAAATTTTTAAGAGCTGGCAATTAACCATTCTTAAGATATTTAAGAAAAAGTGAATTTGGGGACCAAAATAGTACTATCTCAATAACTATTAATTATAAGCTTTTAAAAATTTAATGGCTTCTATTTTAAAGTACTATTAATTACCTATTAACTTTCTAGAATTTATTATTAAGTAGTTGTTGAGATATTTAAGTGTAAATTTTTGATTTTTTAGTAAGTTTTAAGGTAACCTACTTGCTTGTGTAACCCACACACTTATAGAATACATTAATAGTATTATTATACTTATAAGTTATTAGTATTTTAAAAGTAAATAAATTTATAAAATAATATAATAAGTATAAAAAATAAAATAAAATAATATTAATAAAAAAAAAACTTAAAACTAATTACTTAAGGTAATATTAATACGTAAAATAAAAATAAAACGTACAAAAATAAAAAGTATATTAAAGTAAATATATTATAATAAAAATATTATAAATATTATAGTAAATTTAAGCATTATTTAAAAATATATTAAAAAGTAAAAAAAAAATAAGTTAGTTATTTACTAACTAAATAATAATATAATAACTGCTAGTATTGTATAGTTATTAATATATAAAATAATAAAAATTTAATAAAGTATATTACTTAAGTATACAGTTTACTTACATAATATTATATATTTATTTTTTTTTTATAATTTTTTTTGTAATTATAACAAGTTTCTATATTTACTAAAAATAATAAATTAATAATAACTAAAATTTTTTTTTATTAAAAAATAAATTTACACATATAAAGTAAAGAAGGTTATAATAATTTAATAAGTAATAAATTAGTTAATAAAAGTTATATTTATATAAAATTTATAACTATTAATAATTAGTAAATATTAATTTTTTTAATACTATTATTAACTATTTAAATTTAAAAAAAAATTATTTAGCTAGTAACAAGTATAGTAAAAATATATTTTTAAAATCAAAATTAATAATTATAAAATAAATTCTATTAATATAAACTAAAATTAATAATATAATATAATTTTTATATTATAATTTCTTTTATCAATTTTTTTTAAAATATTATTTTAATAAAAAGTTTAATATTTATATTATATACTTTATATAGTTAAATATTATATTAAAAACTTTTTATTAAATAAAGGTATTAATTTTATAAAAATTTAGTATTAATATTTATTTAAGTTTAATTACATAATATAAAGTAAAATTTTTTAAAATTTTTTATTTAAAAATTTTTTTTTATTAACTTTATTATTTCTAAAATTAAATTCTTTTTCTTTTTCTTTTTAATATTTTAATAAAAATATTAATTATATAATTATAAAGTTTGTAAAAAAGTAAAACTTTTATAATAAAATATTTATAAAAATTTTACAATTTTAACTTAATAAATATAGTTTTAATTAAATATATTTTATTAAAATTATATTAATTTAAAATTAGTAAATTTTAATAATTATATATATTAATAAAGGTTTTTAATATATTAGTTTAAATTTTCGAAAATATATTTTTTTATACTATTTTAATAAAAGTAGTAGTAAATTAATAACTTTATCTTATATTTTTATACTATTTATATAGTTTTTCATTTTATATTTTAAAATTTAATATTATTTTTTATAGTTATAAAAACATCTTATACTTTTATTTAATTTATTAACTAGTTATAAAGTTATATATTAATTTATATTTTAAACTAATTTCTAATTATTATATAAATTTATTATAAAATTAAAAATTGTAATTAATATTAAATTTATTTATTTTTTATGTTAAAAAAAAATTAATATATAAATAATAATTATATTTTTGCAAACTATACTTATATTAAAATACAAATATTTATAAAAACATGCTTTTTATTAATAATAAAATAGAGTTTAAAATGTTTTTTTAATAGTATTATAATATTATAGTAAAAGTTTAACTCTTTAATAATTTATATAATTTATAAATATTTATAAATATATATAAAAAGTTTATAGTAATTTTTTTAAAACCTTTTAATTATAAAAGAAAATTAATATTTCACTTATAAATTTTTTATTTAATTTTAAGTTTTTAAAATATAATTTTTATAACTTTATAAATAATATTATTTAATAACTTTTATTAAATTTTTTAAATATGGTTTGTAAAAGTTTTTTTAAATACTTATTTTATATTTTTATTATGTTTAAATTTAAATATTGTTTATATACATTAATTTCTTTTTAAAAAATATTATTAAAAATATTTAATAAAAGTAAACTTAAAGCTATATAATACAAGTTTTAATTTTTTTTAAATTTAATAAAAGTTATAACGTATTTGATAAGCGAGTGACTTGGATAAGCTAGTAACTTATTTTAAAACTTACTAAAAAATTAAGAATTTACACATGAATATCTTAATAACTACTTAATAATAAATTCTATAAATTAAAACTTAGACTTTTCTATATGCATTACAGCGTTTCTGAAGGTCGCATGAAAATTAGTTAAGTAGTTTCTAAGATATAGTAATTTAGAGACTAAAACCATACCATATTACTATATCTTAAAAACTACTAAACTAATGTATATATAACCTTCATAGAAGCTGTAATGCATATAGAAAAGCCTAAATTTCAATTTATAGAATTTATTAGTAAGTAGTTGTTAAGATATTTATGTGTGAATTCTTAATTTTTTAGTAAGTTTTAAAATAAGTCACTTACTTATCTAAGTTACTCACTTATCAAATATATTATATATATTATTTATTAAAACTTATAGTTAACTTTATATTAAAAAAGTAAGTTATATTTAAATAATATATAATTACTAATAAATAAGTAGTGTTTTTAATAGTTTTTAAGTTATAATTTATATTAATAAGTATATTTTTATACTCTTTTTTATTTAAATTTTATTAAATGTAACAGGGAGTTGATATAGTAGTAAGTAAATACTTATAAAATAAATTAAAACTAAATTTTATTAAGCTAAAATATAGGTAGTAAGCTTTTTATTTTATAATCTTAAATATTATTAAGGCGCGGGTGTAATATAAGTGTGATAATAATATTATACTTATATAGTAATAATACTATACTTATATAATAATAGTACTATACTTATATTTTAGAGAACACTATATGTAGTAATATTTACTTAAGTGTTTTATATTATTATAATTACTTTTTTCTTCTTTAGATAAATGTTCTTAACTATTAGCGTAAAAGCAATTCCTATATATATATATATATATATATAAATAGTACAAATAAACAAAACAACATTACTAATAGTAAAAGTAAATAAAATAGTAATAGTAAATATTATTATTACTAAGAGAATATATCTTATAATAAAAGCTTATCCGTTCCCTAATTTTAAGACCTTAGGTATAATATTCTTTAAAACTTAATTTTCTTATCAGTATTTAACTAGTGTTTACCTAGTATTAATATAACTTTTTATATATAAAATGTAATTAAGAACCTAGTATATACTAGTACTACTATTCTGTTTTAGTGTTGTTAATTTATTTAGTTTTTATCTCTACTTACTTAATACACTAGCTTAGCTGTTAAATTTAAATAAAAAATCTATTTTTAAAGCTTAAAAAGGATTAATTAAACTACTTCTCTATATATTTTTAAAAAGAGTAAAGTAAAGTATAAATACTATATAAAATAATATAAGCTTTATAATAAGATATAGTTTTTATTATATTCTCTTATTACTTTAGCGTTATTCCTTTAGGTGTTTGTTAATAATAATATTAATAGATTTTTATTAAATTTTACTTAGAGGTTAACCGCCTTTTTACTTAGTATAAAAGGCTAAAAACTAAGCAGAATAAAAATCTTTTTATTTAATTAAATAAAGTCTTAATAACAGTGTATTGCTTTTATATTAAGTGTGTAGAGACAACAATTAACTAGAAAACTAAACAAAGTTTTTAAAAGAAATCTAAAAATAATAATATTTAATTAGTATAGCTAAATACGTTAGAGAGGATTACCTCTTTTATTAAAAATCTTTTTAATATTAAATAATATTAAATAAGTCTTTCTCTTTAGGTAGTATTTTAATATTATTTTAATAATATTTAAATAAGTCTTCCCCCCCTTAGTAATAACAATACAATAAAAAAAAAATAGAGAAAAAGAAAATAAAAGAAAAAAAGAATAATAATAATAAAGATAATAATAATAAGAGCTTAGAATCTAGCACTTGTGCCTTCTAAAAGACGAAAGCTAAATAAAAGTAGAGTATTAGTAATATACTAAAACGTCCTATCTATAAAAAATCTAAGGCCGCTAGTAAGCAAAGAGCTAACTAAAAAAAAAGCTAAGAATTATAAAAATAGTACTAGTATAGCAATAAAGAAATAGTAAATAAATACTATATATATAATAAGTTTATAATAGTTAAGTGCTATCTCTTCTGTTTAATTTTAATAGAAAAATAAAGTTTTATACTTTAATTCTTTGCTTTCTCTTTAATAAGGTGACTTCTTACTTACTTTTAATGTCTTAAATAAGATTTTAATTAATATCTTATTTTAATATCTACTTTTTATACTATGTAGGCCAGCCTTTCTATTTGATAAAATATTTTAAAGTATTCTTATCTTTTTTTTTTACTAATAGTACTTTAATAATATATTGACTTTTTTTTTCTTTATTTTTTAGTTCTAAAGGCCTTAGCATAAGCTCTTTTTCTCCTAGACAAAAAGTATAAAGTTTAAGTAAAAAAGTATTAGAAATAGAGTGTATTTAAAAACTAGAAAGTAAAAACAGATAATATACTTAGGTTCTAATAGATTTAATAATTTAGTATAGTCCTATAAAAAAAAGAGAAAGCTTTTTACTTAGGTAGTAAAATCTTAAATTCTTAGTAAAAAACAGCACTAAATTATTAATCTTAAAGAAATAAGGTTTATACTTCTTATTATAGTTTTACCTCTATTATTTAGTAGCGTTCTGCTAGTATTGCACTATTAATTCTCTATTATAATATAAATATATAATTTTATTAATTACTTTAGGCACTTAAATATTAGATTTTAGTTTATAATTAAAGCTCAGGTGAAATCTATAGTATGTAAAGAATAAACTTATTCTAATTATAAGTTAATAAGAGTTATTATATGTAAACTCTATAAGAAAAAGGAGCTTAGCCTAATTACTTTATCTCTCTTCTATATAGAAATATAAGTACTGTTCTAGAGTTTAATTTTACTATTTTATTTTACTATTAGTTTAAGAGTAGAAGGCAGTGTTTAAATAGTACTAAATCTTTACTATATAATAAAAATTAGTCTAGAAATAACTAGTAAAAATACTACCTCTGTTAGAAACAACTTCTTATGGTAGTCTAAAGAATTAGATAATTTTATATATAAAAAAGTTAACTAAATCTATAGTAATAAAATTCTTAGTTATAGGGATATATTTTACTGTCTTAGTATAATAATTTATAACTATTAGGATTATATTATAAATATAGGCTCTATAATAGCTTAGTAGTAATCTTATAATAAAATCTATTATTAACTGCTTGTAAGGTTTTTCTGGCTAGAGAAACAGTTATAGCTCTTTATATAAATAATATCTAGACATCTTTATACGTTCATATATGTTATAAGTATTAATATACTTCTTAATATTCTTTTTAATTCTAAGCTAGAAATACTTATGTGTTAATAATTTAAGTGTTTTACTATACTCAAAATACCCCACTAGAGAGTTATTATAATGAATTTAAAGAAGTTCTACTTTTAGAGTATGATCTCTAGAGATATATATTCATCTCTTATAATAAAGTAGACTAAATTAATTAAATTCTTATAAAGTACTTTTTATATATTTATTTTACTATTAAGGTACTACTTAAGTACTTTTATTATGCTTTTAGATTACCTAAAAATCCATCTTCTAAAGCTCTTAAATTATAATAATAATTAACTTAAAAGACTACTTATATATATTCTTAGAGGTAGTAACCTTTTTAGTTTATATCTAAATAATACAGCAAGGAATTACTATTTTTCCCTATAAATTAAGTTCTATCCTAATAAAATAAAAGTATACATTTGTTAAGTTAATTTTATAGAGAAGTTAATTAAGAGAGATATTCTCTATAAAATAAAGTATATTTATTTCTTATTAAGCTATTTTCTAGCTACTTTCTAGCTTCTCTTTTATAGCTAATAAGGGTAAGAACTAGCTTTAATTCTCTAGTTATAATTTCTTCTATAAACTAGGTAACATAAGGTTAGAGCTTTTATATATTATTTTATTAGACTTTAATAGTTTTTATAATAGTCTATTAACAGAGTTAGTCTTTCCTAAATAATATTTAATCTTAAAATTATATAAAGTAAATAATATTACTTAGTGTACTTATTTACTATTAAAAGTCTTAACATCTATAAAGCCTTTTAAATTATTATAATTTATAAGAATCTTAAGATGAGATAATAGGCTTTTAATATAATAGTATTAGTATTTTATAGTATTTATAATTACACCTAGCTTAAGGTTATAAGTTTTATAATACTATTTCACAGCATGTAACTTCTAAGACTCGAAGATAATAAAATATTAATTACTATTATTAAACTTCTAAAAGTAAATTCTAGCGTAGCCTTAGTTAAAAGTATCTGTCTCTAAACATAAGAAAAGATTAAGCTTATAATATTAAAGAAAAGGAGTTATTAAGAATATAATATAGAGTCTATATTTTACTGCTTCTATCTCTAGAGTCTACTTAAAATAATCTGTCTTCTTCCCGTTTTAAGAGCCTTTTAAGAGATTTGTAATAGAATAAGTAATTACAAAAAAGCACTTAATAAAGCGCTTATAGAAATTAGTAAATTCTAAAAAGACCTATATGTCTTAAAAGGAGACTAGAGTAGCCTAGTTAATAACTATTTTAACTTATTAAGAATCTATCTTCATGCTGTTAGAATAAATAATAAATTCTAGAAATTTAACTTCATTAACAGCAAAAACACACTTCTTAAGATTAATAAAAAATTTATACTATTATAAGTATTTTAGTACTTATTAAATATAATTCTACTAATCCTCTCTATCTCTTAAAAAGATAAGAATATTATTGAGATAGACTATACAGAAGATATTAACTAGCTCTAATAGGATATAGTTAATATAGCTTTAAAAAATAACAGAAGTATTAATAAGTTTAAATTATATTATTAAATACTTAAAGTAGCTGTAGCGCATATAGAATACTATCTTTTACTTATTACTATATTAAATTCTAATATAGTAATAGGCGTCTTTAAGGTTTAGTTTAGTAAATCTAATTAAGCCTGCTAAATAATCCAGTATTTTACTAATTAATAGTAAAGTAAAATAGTTCTTTTTAGTAATCTTATTAAGGCCTCTATAATTAATATAAAGCTATAAATTATTATTTTTTTTTGAAATAAAAAGAATTAGTATACCTACTAAGCTAGTGCTATTCTATATTTAACTTTTTTACTTTATCTCTATTATATAATTACGAAAAACCTTAAGCTCTTTAAATAAGAGATTATATAATAATTTAAAAAATATAATAGCGTTTTTCTTTAATTTAATTATATAATTATCTTTATAGTGTTTAGACAGCACTCTTATGGTATTAATAGAAATTAAATTTTTAAACTTTTAAAGCTCTAAAAAAAGAGTAAGAGTTATAAATTCTTTACTTTTTATAATAACTATACCTCTAATAAGCACGGTGTATACATGCTTTTTATATTTAAAAAATTTAATAAACTATTCAGGCTTCTTAAGTTAAATTATTTATATACTAATTTTCTAGCGCTATGTTTTTATTTTAAAATTAATAATAATATATATATTTTAAAGCCTAGGAAACCTAAAAAGAACTTATAAAGCTATATTAATTATTTTATAAAAGGTAGTAGTAACTTCCTAAGTTTACCTCTAATTATTCTTTACTTAAATTAGAATTTCATATGCGTGTTAGCTGTATTTTTATATAATATTTAATATATATAATATTAGTAATTTAGAGTTAGAGATCTCCCTAAAGCCTTGTTTTAAAATAAACTTTTTATTAATAATATTCACTTATATACTGCTATTAAACAGTATAATAGTTACTATTTAGATAAATTAATTAGTTTATATTTCTCCTTTTACCTAGATTAGTTTCTTCTTAATAATTAGCCTTTTATACTTAGGACTAGAGGTAGATTTAGGTACTACTAGTTTTCTAATATTTAAATAATATTAATCTCTATAATAAGAGTATTCTTTTTAGTCTTATTATATTATTTCTTTTTATAGTCTACTTCTTAGTGTCCCTGCCTATGGCAGTAATGGTATTCTCTAGAATAATAAATAATATTAATTAAGTAAAGTAATATAATAATAGTTATAAAATATAAAGCAGTCATTATCTAAGTTATCTAATTTCAAGATATATTTTATATATAAAATAGAAGTTTAATAATAGCTTTATATAAGTTATTCTCTAGAATAAGAGCACATTTAATAAGTTCTTATTAGGTCTTTAAAAACTTAAAATAGTTTAAAAGAACTATATAGATTTCTAGCCGTAGCTTACTATACAGGTGCATAATAAAATACTTTTATTAATAAAATAAGTTAATTTAATTCTCTAAAGTAACTAAATATATTATAAATTTATTTATTAATTTATCTTCTTTTTAAATAGCCCTAGAGTACAGTAGAGTTACTTATAACTTTTAATTAATAGAGTTTTTAATCTAATCTAGAAGAAACTCTATTATACGGCTTTATATATATATTATCTTTTTATTTTCCTACTCATACTATAGCTATAGCTGTCGGTGTATTATCTTTAAATATTATAAAATAAATATAATCTTTTAGTCTTTTAACTAGAATATTTATAGATCTAGCTGGAAGGTAATTTTTAACTAAGTTTAGAAGTCTTAATACTCCTATACTTCTTTTCCTTTAAATATTAGGATTTTTTTGATTTTAGAACTGCGCTAGGGAATTAACGTATAATTATTACTAATATAATATTTACATAATAGTTCTTTAATATTATTCTTTTTATTAAAAGAGGTATACTATCTTTACTTTATTAGAAAAACAATTAATGAAATTAATTCAGCATAAAAGAATAGTATTTATATGTTATTATTTATAAAATATTAAATTTACTTTTCTATCTTATAGCATAAACGCTATTCTTTTTCTTATAAGATAAGTTTATTATATTATCTTTTCAAGTTAGCAATCCTTTCGCGAATAGAGAGAGTAAAAGTTAATTATTTAGATTATACTATTTCAGGCGCTATTATAGTCCTGTTTGTTAAAATAAACTAGCTAGAATCTATTACTACATTTATATTATAAAGGCGGTAAGATAGCATAATTAAAATTTAAATAAGCAGTATATACTAAGCCACTATCCCTAGAAATAAAGGTAAGAATTTAGAATTATAATAAGAAGTTAATATAGTAGTAAGTAAACACTTATAGAATAAACTAAAACTAAATTCTATTAAGCTAAAATATAGACAGTAAGCCTTTTATCCTATAATCTTAAATATTATTAAAGTGTAGGTGTAATATAAGTGTGATAATAATATTATACTTATATAATAATAGTATTATACTTATATTTTAGAAGGTATTATATATAGTAATATTTACCTAAGCGTCCTATATTATTATATTAAATATAATTTTATACTATTTATAGAATTTCTTTACTTTTAAAATTTTGTTATTATTTTATTTTATTTTATTAAATACTTATTAATATTAATTAAAATCTTAGTTTTTATATTAAAAAGTAGTTTAAATAGTTTATTTATAGTATAATATTACTAGTATATTAAATTTATTTATTTTAAAATTTATTTTAAAATTATTTTACTTTTTATTAAGTAATTTAATAAAAATATTTTAAATAATAACTAGCTTTTAAAAGTATAGTAATTTAAAGTTATAAATTAATTATATAATATTTATACTAGTATTAAATTATTCTTTTATTATAAATTATAAATAGTTAAATTTTTAACTAATATAAGTAAAAATTATTAAACTAAGTTTTTAAAATAATTATAATTTATACTATAAAATATAAAATATAAAATATAAATTAAAACTTAATTTTTTATACTAACTATAATATATATATTAATAATATAATAAGGGAATTTACTATATTAATTAAAAACAAAGTTTTTATTTTAAAAAAAAAAATAAGTAAATTTTATTTAAAAAGAATATTTTATAAAATATTTAACATTTAACTTTTATTTAACTTTTTAATAATTAATTAATTAATTTATTTTATTTATTTACATTAAGTAAAATTGTTAAAGGAATGCAATTACTACTTAATTTACTATAATATATTTAATTATTATAATTTTACGTAAAATAACAAATTAATATTAAAATTAATATTAAATAAATTAATAAAAATAAAAGTTAATAAAAGTTTGTTTTTACTTTTAGTTACATAAAATATATAGTAATAAAGTAATTTTTTTTTATTATATACTTAAATTAAATATAAATTAAAATAAATTCTATTATTAACTTTAAATAAAAATTATTTTTAAAACATAACACTTTTTAGTTTTTAAATTTTAATTTAATTATTTTAAATTTTCTATACTTTTTATATAAGCTTTTTTATTATATTTTGTATTTAGAACTTTATCTACTATTAAAATATATTTAAAAAAAACTTTTTGTTAAATAACTTTTTTTTAATGATTATAATATATAAAGTTAACGTTTTACAAAAAGTTATAAGTAACTAATAATTAATATAAAAAGTAAAAAACTAAATATAATTATAAATTTATTACGTTATCTTTATTAAATTAATATAATTAAAATTTTTACTTATTATTTAATTTTTATTTTATATTTATGTTTTTAAATTAATTCTGTGTTATAAATAAGCTATATACTTAAGTAAGCTGCATATTTTAAAATTTACTTAAAAATTAAAAATTTTTACTTTAATATTATAGTAACTACTTAATAATATATTCTAAAAATTAAAATTTGAGCTTTTATATACATATTATAGCTTTTAAAATATAGTAATTTAACTTTATTTTAGCTTTAAAATTACTTACTTAATTTTATGCAACTTTCATAAAAGCTATAACATATATTTAAAAACTTAAATTTTAATTTTAGAATTTATTATTAAGTAGTTATTAAGATATTAAGGTAGAAAATTTTAATTTTTAAGTAAATTTTAAAATATATAGTTTGCTTAAGTACATAGCTTACTAATAAAATATAATATTTATAATAAACTTTAAATTTTACTTATTTATTACTACTATATTAGCTTGTTATCAATTAATATTTATTATAAATTTAAATTCTTTTAAGAAAAAATATAGTAATTAATAACTTTTAATTAAAGATATTATTATAAGTTACTAACTTACTAACGTAATTTATACTAGTAACTAGTTATTCTAATTAAGTGTATAATATTATTAGGTTTCCTTACTTTTAGATTAGATAACTTATTAGACTTAATAAAAGTTTAGTTAAACTTAGTTAAAATAAAAGAAGTAATATAGTAAGTTAAGGTTTAATAGAATAATATTAAACTATTTCACTTAAAGTATAAATTTTAATTTTAGAGTAACTATAAAAAATCAAAAATAATTATAAGCTATCTAATATTTTATACTTATAGTAGATTCTTCATGTGTATATTATATACTAGTTAAAAGTATATTAAATACTACTAAAAAAAAATAAGAAAAGATAAATTTAGTTTAGACTTATACCTACTCTTATTTTTTTTATTAGTATTTATTTTTCTATATTTTATTATAGTAGGTTACCTAACTTGCTTACTTATTTAAATATTACTTCTAATAGAACTTAAACTTACTTTAGAGTAAGCCTATTTATAAGTTCTGTTTTCTTTAGTTTAGTTTTACTTATTAGTATTTTTTATATATTTCTTTATACTATACCTTCTATAGTAACACCTCTTTATTTATAGTTGCTTTTTTATTATAATTTATAATACTATTCTCTTTTTCTAAGCCTTTAGCCTAAAAGTTGTTCTGTTTTTTCTTTTATAAGTAGTATAAAGATAGCTAGTTATAATAATAGGCACAGTCTTCACGCGTTATTATATAAATATAGATTAATAAAATAAGTTAGCTCTATTTTAGCTATACTAAGATAGAAAGAGAAAAAGTATAAAGGAGGCTTACCTTTAAATAAAGTAGTATATAGCTTAAATATAAGCTAACTATACTCTAAACTCTACACTAGGTTATAACTAGTATAGCTAGTTATAATATTATATAGTTTATAGTAAGTAAAGTAAGCAGCACCGTTATACTAGTTCTTTATATAAAAACTAAGATTATAAAAACTTCTTATATCTTTTCTATCCTTCTAATTTCTTAAGAATGACTTGAGTGGAATTATTCTTAATATAAGCTTATTATTTAGTAGATTTAGCTTTTAAGTAATACTCTAAGTATATTAATTAAAACGTAAAGTATAATCTTATAGTATTATAGTAAGCATAGGATTATTTAAATTATAATAAAAAGAGATTACATTAATAGATTAAAAAATCCCATTAAAAATTCCTTAAGGCTTTTTATATTTTATTAGATCAATTACAAAGTATTTAATAATAGTTATTAGATTTAAATTATAAGTTTTAGGCTTATAAGTTCTAGTTCTATTAGTAACTAGCTTAAATAGATTTTTAAAAAAAGAAAATATTCCAGCACAAGCTTGCCTTAATTAATAAAGTTTATATAATAAAAAAGAATAAGTAAATTTATTAGAATTAATTTAGTATACTACTACTTATAGTATCTAGTGTTACTTTATTTTTCTTTTTAGGTTTTAAGTAAAACATTTTATATTCTCTATATTTATTAGATATGACCTTAGAATAAGTGTTTACTAGTTTATTTAATAGTACTAGTTAATTAGCTTTAAATTATTCTTTAAATTTCTAACTAGTTTCTATGTATTATTCTTAGGTTTGTAGTTTTTTTATTTAATTAAATACTTTTACTAACGCCCTAACTATTAGTAGTTTATAATTTATTAGACTTTATACTTAGTAGTATCTTCCTTAAGTCTAAGTCTTATTTATAGTTTAGTATTCTATAATACTAGTTCTAATAATAAAATATAAAAAACCAAGTAAATCTATGTGTTTTTAGGTAATTATAGTTTATAATTTATAAGTTTTATTTATTATTTAACTCTAAATAGTCCTAATTTAATGTAATCTAGTTTTTTTAATAATTATTTAATTTTTAAGTTTTTTTATAGTAGGAAAACTTTATTCCCCTTTTTAAAAATTAGTCTCTTAATTTTAAATTTATCTTTTTATTGTTTACTAAGGTCTTCTTTCTAGGTAATCTTTTTTACTATTTTTTAATAAAGTTATTATAACTTCTTAACCTTTATTCTTACTAATTTTAATATTTTATTTAGTTTCTGTGGTTTTTAGTAAGCTGTAGGCTCATAGCTATAGTTTATAAAAAATAGTAATTTTCTAGTAGTTAATAACTTTACAGAGTTGTATATAAACTTAGCTATTAGTAATAAGTTAATCTAATTATTTTATTATTTATTAATGTATATTTATAGGTATTATTCTAATGTCTAATTTATCTATTCTATTTATTTATTTATTTATAGGTGAAATGCTGTTAAAAGGCAGTATTTAGCCTTTAGCTTTTTTATAAATATTTTCTAAAATATTAACGTAAACAGTTTATCTCTATTTATAATAAATTCTTGTGGTAATCCATGTTATGTAATTAGTAATTTAATTAGTATAGTTACTAATTTATCTACTTTAATTTCTATATACGTTAGTTTAAAGTATATATATTTTATAAGTTTATTTACTATAACTAGTATCATGTTATACTATTAGTCTTAAAAGGTGTTTATTATTAGTATTTCTATAATAAAGTCTATTATAACTAATTTCTATAATAGGTTTAGTGAAAAAATTAGTTATATAAATCCGTATTTTTTATGTCTTAATACTTATTCTTTTTACACTTAATACACTTTAAAAGAATAATTCTAACCTTTTTTTATATTTTTAGAATCTAGAAGTGTTTATTAATCTCTGTTATAGTTTTCTTAATTCCTTAGTATCTATATATTTTAGCTAAATGTTAGTTCTTAATAAGTTTAGCTTATAATATATTTAGTACATAAATTATTTCTTAGTCCAAATTCTAGTATAGTTATTTATTATTAAAATTTCTTATTTATTTTTTCTAGGTATTTTTAATAATAACTACTGCTTTAATATCTATTTATAAGCTTCCTAAAGATCTGTTTTACCTTTATTTAAGTATTATATTATAGATTTCTAGTATATCTCTTATATAGTCTGCTTGTTAATTGAGTATGTTAGCTACTATATTTTCTTTTCCTAATTTATAAAGTATTTAAAAGTTAAAAGTAGAAACTAGTTTCTATTATTTAACCTATTATTAATTTAACTTTTTAGTTATTATAAATGCCGTTAGATTCTTATAATTTAAATATATAATAATTTAGTATTTAGCTCTTTTTAAGTATTCTTTTTATTTTTTAAATACTTAAACTATCACTAATAGTTTCTTATTATATATATTATAGTTTAACCTAGTAGTTATAAGTTTATAAAATAAAAAATCTACTAAGTGTTTTTATTTATTGTTTTATATTTATAATAAAATAGCTTTAGTAGCTCTGTTTAATACATTTATATATATCTCCATTTAAAGTTATAAATTAAATATCTTTAATATTAGTAGTTATTAGAATATTTTTTTTTATATTTTAAAAGCATTTTCCTTGTATTATTCCCACTTAAACTATTAATATTTCTTAAGTAATTCCGTTAAGAGTAATGTAATTTTTAGGTAGTTCTTAATAAATTATTAGCAGAACTCTGTAAATCCAAGGAAAAAATAAACTTCTTTAGTATTTATTAGTATTAGCTAAAATAGAATATCTTTAACTTTATATAGGTTAAGTGCTATTCTATTTGAAAATACTAAATATCCTAAAAATTTAACTTCTGTTTAGTAAAATACGTACTTTTTCGTTTAAATATATAGCTTATATTTCTTAAGCTTTTATAATATCTTTTTAGTGTACTTAACATGTTCTTTTAGCGTTCCGTTTATGTATATAAATACGTTATTAAAATATGCTATTATAAATACATCTAGATATTCTCTTAGCATATAGTTAATAATTGTCTAGAATATTACTAATATATTAATAAGTCTAAATAATATAACTAGATACTTAAATAGTTTATATCTTGTTTTAAATATAATTATCCATTTGTGTCTTTTGGCTATTCTAATATAATAGTATCTATTTTTAATATTAAAGAGGCTAAACCATTTAGCTCTTCTAAGCTTATCTATAAGTTCCACTATTAGTAGTATAAAATAGCGATTTTTTATTATTACTTTATTAAGGTGTTGATAGTTAATATATAGTTATAACTTATTATTTTTCTTTAGTATAAAGAGTATCAGTAATATTATTTTACTTTTACTTATTTATATATATTCTTTTCTAAGGTTATTATTTAAATATTGTTATAGCTCCTTTTATTAATTAACAGATAGCTAGTATAATAGTTTTAGTTTTAAATCTATTCTCTTTTTAAGCGTAATTTTGTAATTCTAGTTCTAGTATTTTAGTAATTAGTTTTTAGCTTCCTTAAAAAACCATTCTCTAAATTCTTATTAATATTCTTTTAGTATAACAAATTTAGTCTTGTAAAATATTATTTTCTTTATTTATATTATTACTTATTATTATTGTCTATAGTAGTCGTTTCTAACTCCTATAGTTTTCTTTTTCTAATTAATAGTTAGGTTCTATTATGCTAGCTAGTTTTATCCTAAGATAAAATTCTTACTATCTAAATTTATAATTTTAATATAATAGTTATTTGTGTAACCTACTATCTAAATAGTCACATTTCGTGTTTTAAGATTAATTAGATTTTTTTTTAAATATTACTAGATTATTATCTACGCGTCTTACTTATATAGGTTTGTTAAAAACTTTAGTTAGTATTTAATATCTTTATATTTATTAATTTAATATTAGTATCTTACTAGCTCTACTATTTATAAATACTAGTATCTAATTACTATTAATATATATGTTTATATATAGCTTATTTTCATGTTTTCTTTAGTTTAATTATATGTATATATGTATTATATTTTTTCTAACTTTTAGTTAGCCTTTTAGTAGCTTAGTTATAGTTTACTAGTTTTCTAGTTTTTTATCTAAAATTAACTCCTAAGTAGCAGTCGTTTCCTAGGTGTTTTTTTTTTTTAGTTTATAGATTAAGTATTTCTAGAGTTAGCATACTTCCTTATTAAGTGTTTTATATATATTCTTAGCTTATTCTTTATAATTCTAACATTTCTATTCTAAGAAGCATTTTTGATATGTGAGTTTTTTATATAATTTCATAGCTAACCATTCCTTCTAATAGTATTTAACTTAGTGTAATTAATATTCTAGTTAATATTTATTCTATAATAATTACTTATATTATTTTAAGTTTAGATTCTATAGTTCATCTTCTAAGTCTATATAAACTAATTCTTATTATAAGTTAAATTCTTTTTTATTTACTAGTTATTATAATATTTTCTTTATCTTTAGTTTTTTAACATATATGACATGTTTATTCTATCTATAGTCTATTTTTATATAGTTTAATACTATATATATTTAGCATTTTTTATTATTATTTAGTTTGCAGTATTATTATCTTGTACTTATAAAATTAATAAAAAGGTTTCTTCTTTCTTCTTGTTTTAATTCTATTCTAACTCTAAATGTTTAATAGGATAATAGTATGTTGTGTTAGTTATAACTAGTATAAGTATTTATTTTTAAATCTTATTTATTTATATAGTTAGTTTTAGTTTATTTAGCTCTTTATATTACTTATTTCTTACTACTTATAATACTTATTTATATTTATATATTCTATCTTCTAAGGTAACTCTCTAGTGTTTAGTAATATAATATTTCTTTAAGTAATATTCTAATTTATATATCTAATAATGTTTCTAGTATATTTATTATGTAATTATTATAAATATAAGCTCTTTACCCTTCTTTATTTCTTAATTATTTTTCTAAACTTTTGATTTTCCTTTTAGAAGAGTCCTCTTTCTTGTTTTATAATTTTATAAAATCTTTATATTTCTTTATTAGTTTCTATATTATGTTACTAAATTACTACTTCTTATATTATAGAAATTATATTATTAGGTTATTTTACCAAATGATTTTTTACTTACTAATATAATATTTTATATTTTTATTTAAAGTATATATAGCTTTTATATATCTAATATTATTTTTGTTAAATCCTTTATGTAATAGCTTTTTTTATTATTTAGTCTTATATTTATTCTACTTAAATTATAGCTGTTTTAATTTCTTTTAGTGCTTTAGTCTAGACATAAGTCTTTTTAATATCTAATTATTATTATTTATAGTCTTTAATAAAGTGTTCTTATTTTTTGTATTTAAGATAAGCTTTATATATATAGTATTTTATTTATTTTCTAGTTTACTTCCCTTATCTTCTATTAATAGATACTTTATTAATATTTATTTTATTATAGGTTTAGTTATTCTTCCTGTTTTTTTTAGGTATATAAATTACTAGTCTTTCTTATACTTTTTTCTCTTACTCTTTTTAGTACTAGTAATTATTAATAGTTACTACTTGTTTAATAATTTTAAGTAAAATACTTAGTTATTTATCTTTAGAGATTTTATCTTTAATTTTATCTTTCAATCCTTTATAGTATATTATAACTAATAGTTAGTTTTTCTAATTTAATTATAACTAAATTTGTTTAAATTCCACTATATAGTTAGCTGCTAATATTTGTTGTTTAAGTTATTAAAGTTTTTAAATTACTTTTATCTCTTTATTAATTTTTTTAAAGACTATAATTATTTCTTTTTTAAAGCTTTTATATATTGCTATTATAGTTTCTAAGTTCTGCTATTTTTAGATTAGGTTCTCTGTTTACTAAATAGTTTCTTATAAGTAATTTAAACTATTTTATAGCTCTTTCTATTATATTCATACTAGCTACTAGGATTTAGTTTTAATTAGTTACAAATAATGCTTAATTAAACTAATAGGAGAAGTTTATTATAGCTATAAAGATTTTAAAATTATTTTTATTACTATTAAACTTTATAAAGAAGTATATCTTTACTATACTTTCCTTCCTAGTTTTATTTACTTTAACTTATTATTATATATTAATTAAGGCCTTACATAACTCCATAATAGCTGTTTTTTATTTTTAGATAATTTATTATATACTTTTAGCTCTCTAAATATACTTCTAGTTATAAATAAAGATTTTATTATAACTTTTTCTTTACTATTATTTTCCTCTAACAAATAAAGTTTCTATTTATTCTTATAGTAGGTTGTTATAAACTTTTAATAATTAGTTATTAAAATCTATTTAATAGCTTCTTTTACTTTTTTAAAATAGTAGTTATAATATTACAGGTTACTAACTTACTAATATAATTTATACTAGTAACTAGTTATTCTAATTAGGTGTATAATATTACTAAGTTCTTTTACTTCTAAATTAAATAGCTTATTAAACTTAGTAGAAGTTTAGTTAAACTTAATTAAAATAGAAGAAGTAATATAGTAAGTTAAGGTTTAATAAAATAGTATTAAACTATTTCACTTAAAGTATAAATCTTAATTTTAGAGTAACTATAAAGAATTAAAAATAACTATAAGCTATTTAATACCTTATACTTATAATAAATCCTCTATACGTATATTATATACTAGTTAGAAGTATATTAGATACTACTAGAAAAGATAAGAAAAGATGAGTTTAGCTTAAGTCTATACTTATTCTTATTTTTTTTATTAATACTTATTTTCTTATGTCTTGCTGTAGCAGATTATCTAATTTACTTACTTATTTAGATATTACTTTTAATAGAACTTAAACTTACTTTAAAGTAAGCTTATTTTTAAATTTTTTTTTTTTTTAGTTTACTTCTACTTATTAGCATTTTTTATAAATTTTTTTATATTATACTTTCTATAGTAATACTTTCTTGTTTATAGTTACTTCTTTATTACAGTCCGTAACAGATATAAAAATTATTTAAAATTAAATAATTATTATTTAAAATACTTAATTTTATTTTAACCTTTAAATATTATTTAAATTTTAAATTTATTTTCATAATTATGTAAATAGTAATTAACTTTTTTTTTAAGTTTTTATATAATTAAATATAAGTATAAATACTATAAAGTATTACTTTATATTTTTAATTTAATATAAAAAAGTTAAACAGCTTTTTTTATTATTAGAATTTTTAAGTATTTACTAATTTTATTTTTAAGTTTATATTTTATAAATATACTTTAAATTTAGTAAATAAAGATTTTTATTAAATAACTATTATAAATTAAGTAAATATCTAAAATATATTTTCCTAATAATAAAAAGTTTAATATATAATATATTAATTTACAAAATATTTAATATAACTTAAATTTAAATTTTAAATTATTTTAGTAATAATTAAAAACTATATTTATAGTAATAAAATTTAAGTTAACTAAATTTCAATTATTAATAGTTTACTTTACTAAGTAAAATTTTTAAAATTAAATAGTATTTAAGTACTTTTTATTTACTATTAATATTTTTTTATTATATTTTAATTTTTACTTAATTTTTTTTTAACTATTATAAGTTTTTTATAAAAATGTTTATACTTTATATAGGCCTACTAACTTTATATTTTTTAGGCTTAATATATATAATAATACCTTTTAATTATAATAAAATTTTCTTTAATTTTTAAAATAAATAGTAAAGAAAAATAATTTTATAAAAACAACTTTTTTAGAATTTTAAGTTAGTACTTTTATTATTAAAAAGTATATACTATAATTTAAATTTTTTTTCACTTTTTATATATAAACAAATTTTATATAAAATTATATTAAGTTTAAAATATATATTAAGTTAGTAAGTTTATATAAAGTGTGAGTATTTTTATAAAAAACTTATTATAGTAGTTAAAAAAGTTTAAGTATATATAACAAAAAAAATTAATAAAATACTATATAAGGCTATAATATTTGTACTAATGTTTTTTAAAAATACTAGTATTTTTTAATTTAGTTAAAAAGTTAAATAATAGTTATATATTAAAGTTATTACTTTAAAAATTAGCTTTTAAATATAATTAGTTTTCTTAATATAACTAAAGTTAAAAAACTTAGTTTTATAAAATAATTAAATTAAGTATTAAATAATAACTACTTAATAGTTTTAAATTTTTATAGTTAATATTAGTAAAACTAGTTATTTAAATTTAGTTTATTATTTTATTATTTAAAAAGTTTTATAATATACTAAAATTTTAATAATATTATACTAAACTTAATTATTATTATTATTAAATAAGTAAAAAATAGTAATTAATAAAACTATAATTTAGTTTTATAAGAAAATAATTAAATTATATTTAATTTAATTAAGTAAATTTTTTATATATAATATTATAAATACTTAAAATTTTATATAAAATACTAGTAAAACATACTAATTTAATTAACTTAAATTAGTATATAAAGTTAATAATTAAAATATTAAAATTAAAGTATATTATAATAAATTATTGCTAAGCGTAGCAAAGCTTCTTTCTATTTAAATAGGGGGGGGTTTTTAATTCAGACCTCCGCCGAGGTTGCACCGAAAATTCTCGCGTTCTCGTTGGCCAAAAAATGCAACATCACGTGTTCAGGTTCTAGTTATTCCGTGCCAGAGGAACACCAAAACTTCTTACGCGACTAATACTTCAACGCCCTAACTATTCCTGATGCTGCTTCCCTGACGCTGCTTCTCTACAGCTGCCTCCCTGGCGCTGCTTCTCTACAGCTGTTTCTCTACAGCTGCTTCTCTCACGCTGCTTCTCTCTCTATCGCTGCTTCTCTCTCTATCGCTGCTTCTCTCTCTATCGCTGCTTCTCTCTCTGATGCTGCTTCGCTGACGCTGCTTCTCTCCAGCTGCTTCTCTCTAGCTGCTTCTCTCCAGCTGCTTCTCTCTATCGCTGCTTCTCTCTTTATCGCTGCTTCTCCAACGATGCTTCTCTACAGCGGCTTCTCTAATAGTACTGCCTCTCTACAACGGCTTTTCTGGCGCAGCTTTTCTGGCGCTACTTTTCTAGCGCGGCTTTTCTGGTGCGGTGCGGCTTTTCTGGCACAGCTTCTATAGCGTTACTTCTCTAACACTATTCTTCTCTTTAACACTGCTCTTCTCTTTAGCGCTGCTCTTCTCTTTAGCGCTGCTCTTCTCTTTAGCGCTGCTCTTCTCTTTAGCGCTGCTCTTCTCTTTCTCTTTAACGCTGCTCTTCTCTTTAACGCTGCTTTACGCTGCTCTTCTCTTTAACGCTGCTCTTCTCTTTAACGCTGCTCTTTTCTTTAACGCTGCTCTTTTCTTACACTACTTCTCTAGCATTACTTTTCTTATGCTGCCTCTCTCATGTAACTTCCAACACTACTTTTCTAATGCTACTACTTTAATACTGCTTTTCTTACACTATTTCTTTTAGGCTACTTCTTCTATACTACTTTTCTATTACTACTCTTTTCACGTAGCTTGTCTTACACTACTTGTTGCTAAGCATAGCGAAGTTCTCTAACATTTATGTTAGCTTTAGTATTTTAATTATAGCTAAAATAATATTAAATTATTTTTAATAATAATAGTAAGTATTTTACTTTAATTTAATTAAATAAAAATAAATGTTTAAGTTTAAACTTTAAATTTATTATATTAACTATAAATTTTAAAAACTTTGTAATTAATTTAATTTAATTTAATTTAATTATTATAACTATTTTAAATATATATTTATAATTTTAATAGTTTAAATACTAATATTTTTAACATATTATAAAAAAAAAATTATTAATGAAATTAACTTTTATATAATAGTTTTAAATTAAAAACCAAAAAAATACTAAGTAGTAACTATTATAATAAGTATTATAAAATAAAATTATTTATTAATATTAATCTTTTTTTAAATTGTAAAATGTACAAAAATTAAAAAATAAATTAATAATAACTTTATTATAACTTTTTAGTATAAAATTTACTTAAAAGCTTGTTAATAAAATAGTTACTTATTTATTAACTTAAAAAAATAAATTTTATTTATTTTATACTATATAAATTATTTTTAATTTTCTATTATTAATTTATACTAAATATAAGTATAAAAAGTTTTTTAAAACTATTATAACAACTATTACTATTAGTAAAACTCTTTTTTAATGTATAATAATTAAGGCTTTTTAATTATAAAAAGTAAGTTAGTAAATTTAATAACTTATATTAAAAAACTTTTAATACTTTTATAAACTATAATAAAGTAATTTATAGTTATTATATTAAATACCATGTTATAAAATAAACTAAAATATATATAAATATTTTTAAAGTAAGTATATTATACTATATAATATATATTTAAATTTTTTACTTTAAATATATACACAAATATTTTAAACTATATAAAGCTAATTTTAAGTAAATAGTAATATACTATATTTAATTAAAAAGTTTAACTATATAGAATAATTTTTAATATATTATTTTAAAGTTATACTTTTAAAAGTTTTATTAAAATATTTTAATAAACTAATTTAATTAATATAATAAGTTATATATTTACTATAAATTTACTTACAACTATAATTATAACTAAATAATTATTAAATAATTATAATTTATAGTTTATTTAAATTATTTAATAATGTAATTAAATTCAAATACCTTAATTTATTTAATTTATTTAATTTTTATTTAAGGTTATATATATTTGTAAAAAAGTTAGCTAGTAGACTTACTACGTAAATTAATTTTTTAAAAAAGATTTTTAATTAACTAAATAAATTAACTAAAACTTTCCTAAAACTTTAAAATATTAATACGTTAATATAATTATTAAAATATAATTAATAAAATTTGCTACTTATTTTTATATAATATATTTAATAAATAAGTAATATAAACAAGTAAATAATATACCTTAAAACTTACTAAAATATTAAGAATTTGTATTTAAATATCTTAACAGCTACTAAATAATAAATTCTAGGATTTAATAAATAATTAATAATACTTTAAAATAGCAGCCATTAATTTTTAAAAGCTAGAAATTAATTATTACTAAATTTTTTTTTAAAAAAAAAGCTAATTTAGAAGCTATTATAATAGTATTTTAATACCTATTAATTACTAGCTTTTAAAAATTTAATAACCTCTATTTTAAAGTACTTAAATTATTTATTAAATTTCTAAAATTTATTATTAAGTAGTTATTAAAATATTTATATGTAAATTCTTAATTTCTTAGTAAATTTTAAAGTATGTTACTTACTTATTTACATTACTTACTTTTTAAAAACGTTATTATTAGAAATTTATAACTACTAAATTTTTTTTAATATATTTGTTGTTTTAAAATAAATATAAATTTTAAAATTACTTTTTAATAAAAACTTATATTTAAAAACTATAAAAAACTATATAAAAAGATTTTTTTTTAAATAAGCTAATGATACTAATACTTTAATTAAAATACTAAAAATTATACTTAGAAATAATTTATATAACAATATTAACTAAAACCAAAAATTATTTTTAAAAGATTTTTATTAACTTTAATATAATAAACTAAGTATATAGTTATAACTACTATATTTAGTATAAAAAATAATAACATTACTAACTATATAAGTAGAATTATAAGTATAAAAAGTATAGTAAAAAATATTAAGTAAAATTAGCTACTTTATTAATTTATATTTATTTAAAGCTTTAAACTTTTTACTATAATTTTAATAAAAACAAAAAAGTTACTTATAAAATTTTATTTAATTAAAATTTTTTTATAAACATGTAAGTTTAAAGAATTAAAGTTAATTAAAAAGTAACTAATAGAATAGTAGCAATTTCTTTTAAATTAAAGTTTCTTAATATTATATAAAATTAAATTATTATTAATAACTAAGTTTTCTAAACATAAATATTTATAGAATTCTAAGAAATAGTAATAGCAGCTAAATTTTTAGCTAATAAAGTATTTTAAAAAATAACTAAAGGTTTTATAATTATATAATAATTATATATTTTATTAGTACTTAAAAATTTGTAAAATTTAAAAATACTTATATGTTTTAGCTTTAATAATTAAACTATAATAAATAGTAAACAAGTATATACTAATATATTATGTAAATATAGAAAAATTAGTATAAAACTATTTTATTAGCTTTTTTTAACTTTATAGTTAAGATTTTAGAAAAAAAAATTATTAAATTAATTAAATTAATAATAGAAATTTTTTAAATTAATAATAAGTAAGTAAACTATTTTATATTTAATCATACTACTACTAATAATTTTATAATAAATAATTTAGTAATAATTTATAATTTTAATATAAAGTATTATTAACTTTACTATATCGTATTCTATAAGTGAGCTGCGCACCCAAGCGAGCTGCGCACCCCACTAAGTTTCTACAACTTTACAATCCAATAACTTTACAACGCTAGCAGCTATCACAATAATATTTTGCTACTAGATAGTTAACCTATTCCTTAGCCTTCTTACATGTTCTTGAGTTATGCCCAGTTTCGCCGCAGCATTTACAGTGCTTTTGCTGTGGCGCGTCTACTCTAGCACGCTTCCTACTCTGGCACTCTTCACCCTCAATCTGCGCATCAACATTAGCTTGAGCAATTAGCTCTAAGCCCTCTGGTCTTGTTAATGTTCCTTGCTTCTGAATTCGCTTCTTTTTGCGCTTTCTGCGTTGTGTTGCAGCTTCATTTGCCTTTTGAAGGCTGGTGACTTGCGAGCGCAGTAGCACTGCTGAATGCATCATCTGCTTAGCACCCTTAGCAAGCTGACCTAGCGACTCAATAATCGAACTAGGTGAACTATCTTGATGCTTTTGAATCCGCTCTCGAACTAGAGCCGTCTGAGAGCCTAGTTCAGCAGCATTACTGGGTGTTTTTGACTGCCAGGGGAGGTCCTCTTCAGCAGGTGGCGACGGCGTTCGAAGCTGAATATCAAGGTTTGAAAGCACCACATCTGGGTTATATGGGACTAAGCCAGCAGCTTGAAAGCCTGCACGGATGTTGCTTTCCGTCATTGAGCTCTGATAGGCTACGCTGAACGCTGGTAGGAACTCAAGCTTGGTGATGTGGCCAATGTAGTTGCGCATGAGATCCTCAATCTGCCGCCCATATGCCTGCTTCAGAGGCCCAAAACAGCCTACATCAAGTGGCTGAAGCAGATGCGACGAATGCGATGGCATACAGAGCGTGATAATATTCTTTTCCTTGCAAAGCTGCTGAAATTCGAGCGAGTCGTGGCTCTCATGGCCGTCGATGACTAGCAGGCGACGTACGCCTACTGTACGGTCCTTTGTATGCTTGTCAAAGTGCTGCAGCCACTTAACACCAAGCTTATTGGTCGTCCAGCCATTCTCACTCAGTGAGATAGGCCAATCTAGTGGTATGGCGTCGTCTTGATACCAGGCAGAGAGGTGGTGCTTCCCTGCAAAGATGATGAATGGCGGAATTGCCCATCCTTGGGCATTAACACCCTGGATTACTGTAACCCATTCGCGATTACCCGGCTGTACAGCCTTTGGCCGATGGCGCCTTTCAGAGCCTGTAACAACTTTGCTAGTCGAAATAACGCCTATCTGAAAGCCAGTCTCGTCAAAGTTGTAGATGTCTTCTTCAGCAATACCGTGCTTCTCAATCGTACGCTGTACAAGGTCGAACCAAGGCTTAATAATCGCAGGATCCTCACACAGAGCTCTTTGGTAGTCGTACTTTTGATTATAGACCATTTTGACCTCAGGAGTCCGGTTGACGAAGTTCTCTAGCCAGTTCTTGCCAACATGGCCAGCAGAGCGTGCAGCGAGCAGTTGGTTGGCCATATCTCTCACAATAAGAAGCCTAGGCGGAAACCCACGCGAATCTAGGTCGAGAATATGTTCAACAATAACATATTCCTCTAGATTAGTGAGCTTCTTTGAAT
The DNA here is from genome assembly GCA_010093925.1 of Zopfia rhizophila CBS 207.26. Classification (NCBI taxonomy): domain Eukaryota; kingdom Fungi; phylum Ascomycota; class Dothideomycetes; family Zopfiaceae; genus Zopfia; species Zopfia rhizophila. The sequence goes on along the minus strand of ML994736.1, from coordinate 38,557 downwards.
TGGGTTCACAATCGCGTCGTGAAGGAACTCCAGCAAGTCGCGACCTAAGCGTAGATTCAGGGACGTCGTAGACTGCTGCAGCCTCTCGCGCGCTTTCAAATTGGTGTCTTTTGATAGCTAAGATAGCAAGGGCTATCCTGCCTTCTTGGTGGATCGATTGAACGTTGTTTGGTTGATGCATCGCGCTGGAAGGTTGGTAGGTTGCATTCTCTTGGCAAGGTGCGCAGCTCGCTTGGGTGCGCAGCTCACTTGTGGAATATAATAGTTACTATATTTTTAACTTATATACTTAAATTATTATATAAAAATAAATACAAAAACTTTGTTAAAAATTTAAAAGTAAATTTAATAGTAAGTTAAAGTTACTAACTTTTTTTAAACTTATAATTATTAAATATAAAACAAAATTAATAACTAAGTAGTATAAATACAATTTATTTAATATACTTTTTAATTTATGTATATTTATTATTACTTTATAAGTAAAAGAGTTACTTAATTAATTTTAAATTAAGAAAATAAAGAAACGAAACTTTATTAACTTTAAGTTAAAAAAATTATTTAATTAATTAAAACTTTTTAAATTTTTTTATTTTATTACTTTAAATATACTATTAAATTTAAATTTTTTTCTTTAATAACTATATATTATATAAAATAAAAAAGTACTAAGTAAAATTAATTTATATTATATAACTTAATACATAAATAAACTTAAAGTATAATTATTTATAAACATTTATAAAAAGGGTTTTTATAAGCTATAAGTAAATAACTATTTTTAAGTATATTAAAATATTAAAACTTTTTAAAAAAGTCACTTTTTAATAAAAAAAAAGTGTTTATAGTTACTATAGTACAATTTAAATTATTTTTCTTACTTTTAATTAATTAATAAGTATGCTTAAAAATATTAAATTTAAATATTACTAATATTAATTTTAAAAACTTACATTTTTTTAAAAACTATATAAAAATAAGTTATAACTATACGTAATAAAAACTATTAAAATATTATAATAAGTTTAATAATTTTCTTATTTATTATACTATAATATAATTATACTGTTACTATAAAAATATACTAAACGTAATTTAATAAGTAAATTCTAAAAATACTAAGAATTTAGAAAAAACTTAGCTAAAACAAGTAGAAAAAAGTATTTAAGTTTTATAAAAAAACCTTTAAAATTATTAATATAGCTACTAAAATTTATATATTAAAATTAATAATAAAATAGCTACTAGTAAAGTAGTAGTAATTAGTGTTTTTTTATATAAATTATATTACTATTTTTATTAAACCTACTTAATAAAAAAAAGTCTAGAAATAATAAGTATAAGTAGTAAAAGCTTAAATTTCTATTAAAGCTATAAAATTTACTAGTAATAATTCTATATACTATTAGCTTATTTAGTAAAACAATTACTTATTACTAGCTTACTTTATAATTAATATATTTGCTATTCTAGTAGTAGGTACTAATTATGAATAGAAATTTAATAAGTATAGAAATCTTCTTAGCGTATAAAAGCTTTGAATAAATGTAGACCTATTCTTAACTCTCTAATCCTTACAACCTTAGAAGCGGATTGGCCTAAAAAAGGTTCCTAAAAAGTTTAGGAAGTCAAACTATTAATATTACTACATATTAGCTTACTTAATTAATGTAGGGTAAGTTATTACACCGTGCTAAGACCTCACGATAGCTTAAATAGATAAATCCTACTAGATTCCACTACTGTCGAATAGCCCCACACGTATTACATAAACTTTTGTCAGCAAATCAAGTAATTGGAGCCTGTCAAACAAATCAAACAAATCAGGAGCTTTTGAAACACCAAATCAAACAAATTGAGAGGCCTCGATTTGTTTGTTTGTTTGTTAGCAAGTCTGGATATAACTAGTGAGATTTAATAATCCGACGCCAATACAAGGGGGTAACATGTACGGGTTTGCCCCTTCTTACACTCTGGCACCTGGTTTTCCTCTACATTCACCCTTAAACATGCCTTTTCTACACCATATTCGCCGAAATTGACCTCGCGACGCCCCAGTAAGTGGAGAGGATGCAGGTAGTCGCCTCTCCTACCGCCAACGCATTAAAATACTGACCCTACACAACTTCGCAGGTTGAAAATACACCCCTGTTAGCCAGTCTTTACAGCTACCTCGATCTCCTATTCATCACACAACTCGTACCCAAAAACTCCTCAGAAGCCTCGAATTAGGCCTCTGATACTTGATACACCGCTCCGCTACTGCCTCGTACGTCGAGCAGCAGTTAACGGCTATCATAGACGTCTCTCCTTATTAACTATCACAGGTTTTAAGAATATTCAAGTGTGTATAAACGTACTCTCATTGCTGCATTGAAGAAAGAGCAATATTTCCAACAAGTTGCGACTGAGAAGCATTTTCTTATGAATAAACACCAATACGATAGACTGTAGTTAGCCTATACTTATGTGAATTAAACTCCTTAGTATTAGATGCGGGATGTATGGACTAACGAATGTTCTATTGTGTACGGCGTCTTTGGGCAAGTCTTTGTTGTCACCGAATAGCGCCTCGGCATGTCTCTACAATCAGGCCCTCCCATCACATTTAGGCCCTCATTACATGAGGCCCTTATCACATCAGGCCTCCAACACGTCAGGCCATCACTGCGTCAGCAGGTTGTATTTTCTTACGTACAATCCACCTCGACTGTGTATATAGATCGAGTCTTCCACTCATTCAACTGATCGTGGGTTGCTACATTGATTCCCTGCACTCGGTTACATTTGTAACCCTCCAGTTAAAGGAGAAATATTTCTATGATGCTGCGTACCAAAGTTTCGAGGTTATTCAGCGTATATTATTTGGAGCTGCATTGCAAGCTACGGCAGGGGGCCTATGGTTGCCTTTGATAAGGATTGGGGTAATATTACTGGCGAGATATAATGAGAGCATATTGTACCGGAAAAATATGATTTTAAGAAGACTCATTAAGCTGTGGTTCAAATACCAATTCGTATGGAGAATGGGCTTCTTCGCATACAGCTCATGCAACAAGAGCCGTGCATCAATCTTTAAGGATATTGCAATTGAAATGGTCTGGTAACTCTTTGGATTTGATCCCTATTGAGAATATATGGCGATCATTGAAGTATCGCATTAGAAAAGGGTTCCCAAAACTGCGGATGAAGTTCACCAATACGTAGAGGAGGAACGGGCAAAATTAGACCTCTTGGACTTCTCAAAATACATTCTCAATACAAGGAAACGTTATTCGGCAGCTACCGAAGTTAATGGAGGCTACACAAAGTGGTAACTGCTAGATGTCGTGTTGTAGAATTAATGAAATTGATCTCTAAGAGGTGCCAAGGGTGGCGTTGACAGGACGGGGCAACCCGTACATGTGACCCCTTTGTATACGGCTACAAAATTCCTACGGTGATGAAACACTAAGATAAGCAGGCGTGGAATTAGGCGCAGATCCTACCGACGGGGGTGCAGGTGGTGTCGAAACAGGGGATAGGCTAGTCGCTAGGCTGACTCGGCAATTGCCTTTATCTACAATCTCTGAGATAAATGGCAGCTCTGAAATCTTAGCTCAGACAACTAATCCTCTTCTGCTTCAATCATCTAGCCGGCTTACACCAGGTCTTCCATCCATTCGTATCTTGGCATCGTCAGGATCTTGTACAACATGGGGTACCCGCCACAGCATGGCGTACCCACGCTAGCCAACCAGATCCAACAGTGTGGGGATCATCTCACTGTTTGTCTATAAAATACGGGCCTACCGTCCTCCACAAAGAATCAAACCTGTGCTTCCGTGCCCTCGCTTTGCCAAGTCCGACTCTCAATTTCCGTTCGTGAGGCTCTCCACCTGCGCCTTGGCCCACCATCCTTCACTACATATAACTACTCGACTTCGACACTCGCGTGATTGCTCACTCGGTCACGCTCTTCGTCACTCCTCCTCATTCTATCTCTCCACTCAACGACATCTGGACTTTGAGCTTACCTACTTTGGACTTCACGAAATCAGACGCAATGGATGTTCTCAGAATCATCGCCCGAGCGGTCGATGAGAATGGCATCGACCCGGACAACCTCAACCTCACCACCACCGATCCTCGCTTGATTCAAATGCAGAAGAAGTACTGCAAGATAGATCTGTGTCCGATTGAGTGGGCTACCATGCATTATCGACCCATAATACCTGGAAACGCCGCCTACGCGGGCTGCTTGGCGGCTCTTCTGGCGGCTCAGCTCTTCTATGGCATCCGCAAGAAGACATGGAGTTACATGGGGGCCGTGTCAATGGGCGTCCTCGGTGAGATCGTTGGATACATTGGCCGAATCATGCTCAACCGGAACCCGTTCCTCATGAATAACTTCCTGATGTGAGTTAAACTTGTCTTAATAAGCAGATTGCAATCGCTAACTTGTCTTCAGCAACCTCATTCCCCTCACCATTGCTCCTGCTCTGCTCACTGCCGGTATCTATCTCTGCCTTGGCCGAGTCATCACTGCTATCGGCTCCGGAAACTCCCGTCTGAAGCCCAAGATGTACTCTATCGTCTTTGTTGGCTGCGATCTTCTTGCTCTGGTCCTTCAGGCCATTGGCGGGGTATTGCTGCTACTGCCGATGACAAAAAGAGCTCTGATATGGGCGTCAAGATCATGATTGCCGGTTTGATCTCCCAGGTCGTTTCCATGGTCCTCTTCTTCCTCATCTGGGGTGACTTTATTCTCCGCACCCGCCGTGCTAAGCTTTCTGGCTCGCTCGCCCGCACGCAACCCCCGCTTTATGACCAGCTCCGTTCTACCAAGACGTTCAAGTTCTTCCAGTGGAGTAAGTACATCCTCTCCATATATTGCAAAGATAAAACTGACTAAATTAAAAAAGGTCTGTTCATTGCCGCCATCCTCATCTTCATCCGATGCCTCTACCGCGTTGCCGAGCTCTGGGAAGGCTTCGACGGCGAACTCGCCAACCACGAGTCCACCTTTATGATCTTTGAAGGTCCCATGATTATTGGTGCCGTCCTCGCCATGACCGTGTTCCATCCAGGACGTGCCTTCAACGACCTCTGGATTCCTGCCGGCAAGGGTGTCCACTCTATAAATGGACTTGGCGACTCTGCTGCCAAGGTGGAGCCGATGGAGGGTGATGAGTGGAACCATCGTGCTGACACTGCTTATCACCGGGTGTAAAGCTATAGCGGAGTCGACGGACTTCATCACATTTTGGATGAGCACGAGCTTCGAAAGTCCGTGCAGGCATGTGGTTGGGAGACGCAGAGTTTGCGCTGCATGCAGTTCAGAGCGAATTAGAGGCTATGCGATATCTTGTTGGCGGTGAAAACCAGGAATGGACATCACGAATAAATAGCTGTCAGAATTAATCGAGGAAGTTTGGGCGTTTAATGGGGCATGTGGCATCACGGGGAACTGGCCTTTGCATACTTGTTGGAATTTCTTTGAAGCCTGTCTATGCACTACAAATTTAGCAATACTATGGGAGTTAAATTAGAATAAAAGCGACTTTCGACCTCTGGTACTTTCTTAGTTATTTGACATATTTCCGCTGCACATCTGTTCTTCGCCAAGTCTTACGCCCCATGCCGTGAATAATATCTCGCAACAGACCCCACTTTTGTAGTTAAATCAAATGTTTGGCCTCCAACACGCTGTGCCGCAATCCTACGCTAAAACGCAGACGTGCTCCTCCTATCATCCCATCCCGCACACAACTTGGGTTATTGTTGCGAGATGTATATCACTTCCCAATTGCTACTTGTGATCACCTTCGATATCGCTAGGCCGCAGCCATTTTCGGTTTCATGTAACGTTCGCTTTTGGTTTGACGATTAGATAACAAGGCACGTGCAAGGCAGCCTTGGAACGAGCTGACCTGCCACGTGCCTGTCAATTGTATTTTTGATTTGAGAAAGACTAGTGAGCAGCGTTTCAGCCTTTACAATGATCTTGCCCTGTACAATTCTGGGAGCGGCCATGCGCATCGTGGTTGTGTTGGTAAAGTCGCACGAGAGGGAATGAGAAACTCAAATATTGCCCTGCCGTAGAGTTGCGCATACGTGCGCGGTTTTAAGCGTTGACTCAATAACCATGATCATGCGGTGGTAAATGTGTTGGTTCACGAGCCATTCGGCTCAAGATAGGTCGAACAATTCACTGCTGTTGCTGCGCCAAGCGAGGTCCCAAACAGCGTCGGCCGCCGACCTTTCCAGATGCCCGGCAGTCAACCTTGGCTGTGAGTCGCATGACATTGCTGGGACCTTGAGGGTAATGGCGCGATTGCGATCTGTAGGTCTGGAAGGTACTTTTCTGCTTGCTCGAGAGGTCCGCTTCGAACTGCGAATCAGTTTGCGCCAAGCGGATTTCGGGCATCAGCCGTGAAGCATTTGCCAGCATAACAGACATTGGGGGTTGACGTCCCGAGAGTCTTAGAATATCAGAATGCATAGCATGCGAGAGCTTAAGTAAGAGAATTAAGAGAGAAGATGGAAACTGGGTTGAGGCTGAGCGTGACTGCTGTCGCCTGGAACACTTTTCAACACGCGCCGAGTGGTTTGCGTTCTAGACTCGGCAGAGCAGAACTTCCGTAGGGTGGTGCACCAATCAAAAGGAGGGATTACCGCTATACCCTAAGTATTCGCGATTGACACATATCTACACGTGGATTCTCAGGCACCGTGTGGCTTGGGAAAGTGTTACCCTCTAGCTGCAGGGGAAAGCATATGTCCGGCACACGAATTAGCAAACCCTCTGGGCTTTCGCCTGCACTAGCAGGGAGGGCGGCCAACCCGCTCCGCCCACACCATTTCAAGGGGGTAAACGAGGGAGGTGGAACTTGGAACTGGTTGAAAGAGGAGGATATCTATCTCGGACATTCTTTTTATCGAATCCTAGCATCCCAATTGACTAGTTCTCGCTGCAAGGCGGCCCGTGCGGCCTTCTGGACATCGCGCCGGGCCCCCGATGGCAACCTCAACCCCTAACCGTATCCCATCGACACCACCGCCGGCCGCACCCAGAGCACGCGCAAGAAAGCCGAGCGCGAAGGTACTAGAGACGCAGCAGGCGCTAAGGACGCGGACAACAGCAGCCCAGCTTAGGCAGCCAAGAACAAGAGCCACAGCGTCGCAGCCGCATGCCGAAGCACCCTCGAGCACGCAACAACTGGCAGACCATGAGCTACCGCCCTTCCCTACCGAGCGCGATTCCATTTCACTGGAACGAGAAGGAGGAAGAGCCAAGCTAGATAAAGTGGTACAGCTCATCGCGAGCCTGAAAGAGACGATAGCACAGCAGAGCAGCATCATCACGAATCAGAACAGCATCATCGAGAGCATCCGAACAGACCTCACAGCCATCAAGGCTGAGCAGCAGTACCTCAAGAACTAGAATGCGGAACTCCAAGAAACAATTGAATCGCTTAGAGAGCAACTCGACACGCTTTTGATTGAGCCCCCGTCGACATAAACATGGGCAGGAGTCGCAGCGAGCGGCTAGTCAGTAGGGTCAGGCATGGCGTCGTCACGATCGATGAACTCAGGAGCAACGGATAAAGAGAACAGTCGGCAGCTGGTGATCGATGTCAGCAGGGTGAGAGAAGATATGGTTGAGAAAGTGGCTACTACAGAGGTAGCAAAGCAGGCTATTCAGCAGGGTATGAGCGGCGTGGACCAGCTTTCTGGGGTAACTATCAAGGCCTTCCGCGTGTGGCGAGCGAACGACAGCGCGAGTGTGATCAAGTTCTCAGTAGACAAAGATAAAGAAGCGGCATTCCGGCAGACAACAGCCGAGTGGCTGGAACCGCAGATTCCTGGAGTAAGACTAGTGGGCCCTAAGTGGTACCCAGTTAAAGTAGACTGGATTAAAGTGTCTCTAGCGATGGATGTGGAGAGCGGAAAAGTGAGCAGGTCAGCGATAGAGCGCTTCAGTACAGAAAACGGAGTAGAGGTGTGTACTATGCGGTGGCTCAGGCAACCGAAGCCCAGCGGACAGCATGCCTTGGTGGTGATCAAGGTGGCGACAAAGGAGAACGCGGAGAAGCTTCTGAGATTGGACAGCATAACGTTTAGCAGAGGCGGGCTTATAGTGTCGCCGTTCGAAGAGCAGCGTACGCCAGTGGCTTGCTTTAAGTGCAGACGGTTCAGCCACAGAGCGAGAGACTGCATACGACCAGAGACATGCGACATGTGTGGACAAGAGGGCCATCTGCATTACAAGATGACCAACCTGCGCTGTATAAACTGCCAGCGCGAACATCGAGCGTCAGATCGAAAATGCCCAGAGTTCTGGAAAGAGAAGAGAAGAATTCTTGCCATCCGGCAGCACACATAACCTAATATTCCCCCCCCCGGATCGAATTTTCGTTTTAGACCTCGCCCTTATTCGTAATCGCCGCCGCCCTCTCAACCTGCTCATCAGCATTGGGCCGTTTAAGAACAATACGACTTGGTAAACTGCTACTAAGGGAAGCAGCTATTGCAGTTGTCGGCAATAGTGGCGTGGGAGGCGCTTCTCAAGGGTACTGGCGGATGTAGGCAGGTAAGGGATGGATTTTCAACTCTTTTAGGTTTGTACAATCTCTTTTATTTCCTATGTTAAGCATGGTGTTAGGCAGTGGATGAGCAGGTCTTATAGTTGGCTTCTGAAATGGAGGAAATAAGCTGTGTAAGATGTATATAGCTGGCGCATTGTAACGGCCCATACCTCCAGGGTGCATGGCCATAATAGAACACACACACACACACACACACACACACACACACACACTCAAGGGGGTAACATGAGCGGGCTAACCCCCCAGTCGTTTTTTTTTGGCCACCAAAAATGTGTTCAAGTTACAATATATGTACATTACCAATTTGTATGGCCACCCTTTGCGTTAATTACAGCCTGACAACTTTCCCGCATGCTACTTATATACTTCTGAAAGTCCTCTAGCTTTAGCATTACCCATTCTTCATCAATATATTGGCGAACCCCCGCTTCTGTCTTTGGAAATCGCTTCCCAACTCTATATTTAGTAATCCCCAAATATTCTCTATAGGATTTAGATCTGGCGAATTAGCGGGCCATACCATCTTTATTTCCCCATTCATCTTTGAAGACCTCGTGTAGCCTGTACTATATGTTGCGATGCCCTATCCTCTATAAGAATTGACCTCATAAACCTTACCCTAGGGTGGTGCTCCATCCAATCCCTAAAGTCATATATCCATGGAATGATCTTTTCTCGGTATACCGCGTCTGTAATAGACCCCCTATTCTTTTTAAAGACAACCATTGGGCCTTTCCCAAGGGCTGAGATTGAGCCATGGATCATCCAAGATGAATATCCACAGAACTTTGGAAAATAACAAGCGTCTAAGTATTTCTCTTTAGGGCGGTGAGTAACATAGACTTGTCCAAAGCTACTCGTGGAAAATGAAGCTTCGTCTATCCATATAACACGAGCCCACGTATCATCTTTTCAGTTTAAATGGGTATATGCCCACTGTAAACGTGCTTGTTTGTGAGCGTTGGTAAGGAGTGGCTTTTCTGTCACAACTCGATGGTGATATTGCTCCTTTTCAAAGGCCTTAATAAAGGTTCTTTTGTATGTTTGAATGCTTTCAATTTGGGCGATCTCTTCGTACGGCATGCGTCGATGGAAAGTATCTAACGTATCTCGATCTACAAGACGCTTTCAAATGGGTGAGTTTAGCATGGGAAGCCGTCTAAATGGTTTCTTTGGCGTCTTAATGCCTTGGATAATGTAACTGCGGACTGTCGTGCGAGCGATGTCTAGATACCGCGCGATTTGCGAGTGATTCCATTGTCTAAACCGAGATCAGGTAATAATTCGAACTCGCTCTCGTAGCATAAGGTGTGTACCAGACGGTCTTTCTAGGTCGGCGTACGATTCTCGAGGCTTGCGAACTCCCCCCTTTTTTTTTTTTTTTGAGGATGTAGCAAACTTATTATGTATACAAAAGTATATGTACTTAATTCGCATTGTTGTTAAAGTACAATCCCATATTCTAGGATGTTCCAATAGTATTGTAATCATGGTGGCGAAAATAACGGACCCGGGGGGGAGTCAGCCCGCTCATGTTACCCCCCTTGTATGAAGAGCGGACGCGAGATGCTCAGTTGGAAAGAAGAGGATATTCATCTCGGACATGCTCTTCCTACATACTAGTCACTCGCTTAGCTATCTTCTGCTGCAAGGCGGTCCGAGCGGGCAAAACTGTAAAAAGAAGGGTCGTGATTAGACGGGAGCACAACTAAGGGCAGCAGAGTCTGGGACGACTTGAGGAAAGCAGGATCGGTTCACTCTACGAGCATAACACGACAGAACGGTCAGGAGCAATGCTTCAGGAACAGACAACAGTCATCTATTCTCAACGCGATCCTCTGCCCTCCTTCCAAGGGAGGATTCTCTCCTTTTCTACAGTCCTGACTGCACATCCCTCTCCTCCGCCAGTCTAGCCTAGACTATGGCTGGGCTTCCTAATGGAGGAATCCTCAACCCAGCCCTGTAGCAGAGACGTTCGGGTGGTGTGGGGTAATGTTTCAAGATTCCCAGCTGGGAAGGTCCGCGGACACCCTCTCTTATGGCCACGAAAACTCGGCAAATATGCACTTCCTACGCGTATAACAAAACAACGTTTACATTTCAGTAGTGGCGACCGCCAATGCTCGGCCTGGAGTGCCAGATCTGGCCTGTCCTAGGCCTGTCAGCCTTCGGCCCACCCTAGATGAACAGCAAGATATTAGTCTGTCGTGACAGAGCCCGTTCTCTTCAAGGAGCATGACCTCGTGCGGTAAGGGAAGGTGAACAAGTGAAAGAGACTAGGTAAAGGCAGGTAGTAACTAAGTAGTAACCTGGTCTAAATCTACTAGCTTGGAAAATTGTTGTCCTCTAACTACTATAAAAGCCTTTTCTACTAAATTCTCTTTTCTACTTTACTCTACTTTAGGTTTACTCTTAATTTTAATTTTGAAAATTCTTATATTAAGTATAGCCTAGAGTTTTTTAGGCCTAGCTAGCCTACATAATTTTTTTTTCAAATTTTCCTACTTTTTATAATTTCTAATAGTACTACTTTAGTCTTTTAAAAACTACGTATTTTATTTAATACGTAATATTACTATACTTTTTTAAACTATTTTAATAATACGTACTTAATTTTTTTTAACTAAATTTAAATGTATTAAGTAAAATATATTTAATAATAATAACTTTTACTTAGTTTATTATTATATATTTATAAATATTATTAATTTAAATAAGTAGTTTTATTTTTACTACTCTATATTTACTAGCAATTAGTATTATTTCTTAAAACTAGAATTAACAAAAGTTAATATAATAATAAGTAAATATTATAAAAAGAAATTCTATTATATTAAAAAATAATAGTAGATTTTTTTTTATAGTATTAAGTACTATTTAAATATAAGTATAGTACTAGTATTTATTTAAGTATTTTAAAATATATTATAAATAGTAATATTTACTTATATATATAATAATATATTTTTAGATATTTTATATTATTTTAATTACTTTTTTATAATGTAGCTATTTTTAGCTATTATTATAAAATAATGTAAAAAAAAATATTACTAATAATAAATATAATAAAATAGTAAAAGATTTTATTATTAAAATAATATACTATATAAGAAATACTTTACTTAGTTTTTACTAGTTACTAATATAATTTTTTTTATAAAAAAAAAGCTTTATTAAGCAAAGGTTACTTAAATTAATTATAAATACTAAGTTAATAATAAATATTTTTAAATTTTTAAATTAATAAATTTTCATGTACTTATAATAAGTAATAATTAATTTAATTTATTATTTATTTATTTACTAGTAGCTTTATATTATTTTTTATATTAAATTTACTTTTTACTTTACTATTACTACTTTTAAAGCTTAAGTTTTTATATGTTTTATTATTAACATAAAGCTTTTTATTTTTTATTTTATTTTAATACTTTTTTTTTTAAGTATAAGCTAGTTGTTTTAAAGCTAGTAATTAATATTATACTTTTATAGTATCACGGTAACCACCCGTAATATTTTATAAAAGCTTTTTTATTATATTATGTATTTATATATTAGTTTTACGCTAGTACATAAGCTCTTATCTAAATACTTTATTTATAACTTATTTTATTTCTTTTTTTTTTTATATAACGTTTTGAATTATCACTTAGTACTGTACGTAGTAATTAATTAATACTTTTTTTAAAATTCTTAACCTTCTACACGTAGCACTTTCGTGATATTATATTATATTATTACTATTATTAGTAAAATATTTAACTCTTTAAATACCCCTATTCTAACCGCAGAACTTATGTAGTTATTTAAGGAATAGATAACTACAATATAGAATATATTTACTAAAATACTAGAATAATAATAAGTATAGCTAGAACGTTAGTAAGTATAATAATAGGAATCTATTAACACTTTCTAAAAAGAATTATAGGAAGTTTAAGAATAAATTATATTTATTTCTTTTTACCTTACTATTTAAGTAACTACTGCTAAAGAAGCCTTAATAAATGCTACTAGTTTATCTAAAAATAGTTTAAGTCCTATAATTTTAATTTTACCTATAATTATAACTAGTACCTATCTCTAAGTTTTCTGAATTATGGTTAGGTAAGTAAATTTAATTTCTATATTAAATTCTATTACTCTATTAGTAATAACAAAATCTGATTACCTATCTAACCTTTTAATATTTACTAGAAAGTAAAAGGATTTACTTATCTTTATTAGAAAACTTTATTATAAACTTAAAAGTAATACTAATAAATATCCTACTGAACGCTTCTAGCTTCTATATATATACTTAAGACTAAAAAAGAACCTAATAATACTTATAGACTCTTTTATAGATTAGGATATACATATAATAGAGTAATTAATTACTTTTTTACTAGCTATATATAAAGACCTAAATAAGAAACTTATTATTTTAAGTAAACTTAATTTATTCTACTAAAAGCAAAAAAGCTTTACTATTTACTTTATTAAATTCTATAAACTAGCCATTAATACTAGATTAAACAAAATTAGTCTAATTATATAATTAAGGAGATTATTAAATGATAAGCTTTACTAAATAATAATAGATATTAAAATCTTTAACACGTTAAATAACTACGCTAATTTAATATTCTTATATAATAATAATTTTTAGTATCTTTCTACGCCACGCTATTATAGGCTGTAATTTATATTATAATAAGATCTTAATACTATAGAAATTAATATTTCTAATTATGTTTTCTTTAGATTAGCTAAATAAAAAGCCTAAAAGTGTAATAGCTAATACTTTAAGTATAATAAATATAACTATATTTTCTAAAACTACTCTATCCTTATATTAGAACTTTAATTTATAAGTCTATTTAGATCCTAATAATTAGCCTACTTCTATTCTTTCTTTAGATTTGAATTTTTTTATAAATAAGAATATTCTTAAATTCCTAAAGCTAGCCTACTAAAAGTTTTATTTTAGGGTTAAGTTACTTTCTAGGACGTTTCTAATACTAGATTTCTATTAACTTATAGACCTCCTATTTAATAACTAATTCTTAAGACTATTAAGTAAATATTTAGTATACTATTTAATAAAATAGCTCTTTCTATTTTATTACTACTCTAATTAATACTAGATTTACTAATATAAGTTATATTAGTAGACTTTTAGCTTATATTTAGAAACTCCGTTTTTTACTTCTCCTAAACGTTTTTTATCCTACTAGTTTTAATAGTAAATGTCTTAAAAGGGGTTATATCTTATACACTATTAACATAACTCTTTATTATTTAAATTATATTAAAGATATCTATTTCTTTAAGATAGCTACTAGAAATCATAAACTAATTTTTAGCTAACTATAAATAAAGAAATATAAAGTTAACTTTAACTATAATTTATAAAAGTTGTTTTTTAATGCTCCCTATTACCAGGCTTACTGCCTATACTTATTTTAATTTCTAATCTACTTAAAAGAATATGCTATCTACTTAAGGAATTTTCTAATAAATTTTTTATTAAAAGGCTTTTACTTTAACACTACCTATATATAGTATACTTAAAACTATTTTCTGAAGTTTTTCCTAACTACTTAATTCTAACATAACTACTAGTTAATTAAAATAAACTATTAGTTATAAGAATTAGATACCTGTTTAGAGATTTTTTTAGTAAACTATTTTTTAAAGGATTTTTATTTAGAGTCTAAATTTATATCTAAACACACACCTAAATTTAATACTAAATTAAATAAAGACCTTATAAGGAAGTTTTCCTCTTAAGGCCTTAAAAACTTTTTAGTAAATATTATAATAACTATTTATAATATATTATATTCTATAAGTGAGCTGCGCACCCAAGCGAGCTGCGCATCTTGGAATTCACCAAAATATCGAAATTTTCCACCTTAATATCTCAACAACCACTTAATGATAAATTCTAAAAATTGAAATTTGAGCTTTCATATACACATTACAGCTTTCATGAGAGTTGCATAAACATTGGTTGAGTAGTTTCTGAGATATAGCGATTTAGGAGCCAAAACGAAGCCAAATCGCTATATCTCAGAAACTACTCAACCAATGTTTATGCAACTCTCATGAAAGCTGTAATGTGTATATGAAAGCTCAAATTTCAATTTTTAGAATTTATCATTAAGTGGTTGTTGAGATATTAAGGTGGAAAATTTCGATATTTTGGTGAATTCCAAGATGCGCAGCTCGCTTAGGTGCGCAGCTCACTTATAGAATATAATAGTTAAAATTACTTATATTAATAAAGTAGTTACTAAAAAAATTTATTACTTAAACTTTTAAAATTACTAAGATTTTAATAATAAGTATAAAATTAATTACCTTTTTATTAATAAAAATAGTTTTAATAAGAAAAATTTACTAGTAATTATTTAATACAGAAATAAATACTTATTTTTTATATTTAGTAAATATATACTAGTTTTTTATATACCTATTTAATAACTATATTTATTTATGTTCTAAGTATTTTTAGAAGTAATTTCTAAGTATTTATATATAGTTTTTAGCTTATTAAACTACTTTTAAATAACTTTTAATTATTGTGTAAACGTTTTTTAAATTTTAATAAATTTTAAACTAGTACTAACTTTAAATTTTACTATATTATAGAAACTTACTTAACTTTTTATATACTATTTTTAAAATCTTATTATAGTATTAAATAACTAAATTTATATATATATTAAAGCTAATATTATTAATTATATTAAAAAACTACTTAAAAGCTAGCTTTTAGTTATTAGTTAATAGAAGTTTTAGTTTAAAGTATGTTTCCTTTATCTAGCTACTTTTATAAGCATTAAAAATTACTAGTAAAAAAACTATTTACATTTATGTAATTTTTAATACTTAAATTTAGTAGTATTTTAAGGTATTTAACTACTTTATTAATATTAACAATAAATTAATTATAAATAAGTAATTTAGGTAATTTTTTAAGTATAACTATAATATAATAACAATAATAATATAATGTAAAATTAATTTTATTATTAGTTTAGTATTTACTATTAACTTAAGTAAATTTTACTTAGTAAGGTTTTTTTTATAAGAAAATTATATTAGTAATTAGTAAAAGCTAAGTACTTTTTATTAAATTTTAAAATTTAAGTATAAATTTTTTTTTACTTTATATTTAAAATTTAAATAATATATTTTTATTATTAAATTATTTTTACTTAATATACTAACTTAATTATTAACTTAAATAAGGTTTTTTCTATAATATTTAAAAAAGTAAAATAAAGTATAAATATTACACAAAGTATACTTTTTATTATATATATATATTACTATAATATTATTTTACTAAATATTTAATAATATAGTAAAGAAATTAACTATATTAATTAAAAATAGAGTTTAGTTAGTTTAAAAAGTTTTTAAAAAAATTTACTATTTAATATTTAAATATTTATTTAACTTTTTTTAATAATATAATTAATTAATTATTTTATTTATATACCTTAAATATAACTTATTATAGTAATATAATTTTTTATTTTACTTTACTATAATAATAGTAATATTAGAAATTTTTAATTAACTTAATATAAAGTACTACTAAGTAAAAAAATTTTGATTCTACTTTTTATTTTAAATATTATTTTAATATTATTAATATTACTTATTTTTTAGTAATAAAAATATAGTAAGTAAAGTAGAAAATAATACTAATAATAATAAAAGTTTAAGTTATATTACATATAATAACTTTAAAGTAAAAACTAGTTATAAGTAAAATACTAATTTTTTACTAATAATTTTTTACTAATAAATAAAAAATTAATTATAACAAAAATTATAAATTATAAAGAATATGCTAATATTATAATAAAATAGTAATTAAAACTATTATATATATAGTAATAAATATAGTTAAGATTTTATTTTAATATATATAAATAAGTATTATTATAATATTATTATAATTACAAATTTATTTTACAAAGTAAGAAATATATTGTTGTAAGGTGAATAAGTAATTACATTACTTTAATAATTTTACTTAATGTAAATAAATACTCGGGCCTTTCTGGCTGCTGTGTAGTTTTTTTATAAAAAAGCCTATATATAGTACAAGTCTCCCAGCTTAATAATAATTATAAGCTTAATAATAAAATATGAATCTGCTATATATATTACTATATAAACTATATTTTTTATTATATAGAATAGAGTATATATAAGAATTAGAAGCTCTAGTTAACTTATTTTAAATTAACTAATTTATAAAACTCTCTAGAGTTTATAAATATTATAGAAGAGGCATTGCTCTATTTAGGTAGCTTAATTTAAGTCTTTTTAATAACTTACTAATTATCTAGCACTTATATTTTAACGTCTGGTAGATATAATAGCTTTATATATATAAGTTATATATATAAATTAAAAGTGCTACAGGCTAGTACTCCTACTACTATAATAATAATTAAATTATACTTAATTATATAATAAAGCTAAAACTATTTTCTGTTACTTATATATTTAAAATTAGTTTAGTAAAGAGTCTAGAGAGTAATCTCTTTACCTTTATTATTAGCAGAGTATATTTACCACTTTATGTTTTACTAGCTAGTAATATCTTTAAGTTAGTGTTTTAAAAACTTTTTACTCTAGTTACATAAATTTAAGTAGAGCTTTTTCTATTTATTAAGTAATAAAATAACCTTTTATTTCTTTTTCACCTAAAGGAGTTTCTCCTACTTTGTAATATTATCTACCTTATATTATTATACCATGTAGTGGGCGTTTTTTAAGTAAATTAAATTTCTATTAATATTAAGAGCGCGTTTCTTATGCTTTTAGTACTACTTTTTAGTAAATTTAGTTACTTAAGAGCTCTCTAGTTAACGCTGAAATCCTTTAGTAGTTTTAATAATAACTAAGATTTCTTTAAACATATAAAGTATATTAACAGTAATAGAATATAAGAGACACTTTATGAGTATATTATTAACTTATTTTAACTACTATATAAGCTCTTAAACGCTCTTAGGTGTATACTAGCTAAAATCTTTAGAATTAAGAATATATAACTTAGCTACGGCTAGGTTCTATATTTTATAGAGATACTTATATAGCTAATAGCTACTTAGCTTAAAAGTAGTAAGAATAAACTTACTATCCTTACTCTCTAAATCTAATAAGTTAAAAGTAGGAGTAATGACTTAAGATATAAACTTAAAAATAAATTCTAATTTTTACTTAGTATTAATATCTTCCTAAGTGCTTAGCTAGCTGACTATTTACTTAAAATTAAATAAACGTAGTCTTATATACTATTATTTATTATAGATTATACTAAGTTTAAATATCTCTTAATGTATATTATTAATAACTACTAGGAAATTTGTTTTATTAATGTCTCTAATTTTATAGTATATAGTATAATCTAGTATCTAGCTATAGTACTATTTTAATAGCTAAAAGCAACCTATATCTAGTAGTTATAAGAAGTAAGTAGTATATAAAGATAGTTTAATAAGCTATATTTTATAACTTTTTATATACTTATAAAACTTCTTTATATTATAAGAGCTGTAGCTATTAATAATAAAGAGTTACTATATACCCTTTATTTTATAATAAGTTAACTTATTAAAGTGCTAAATTTAATTTAGGCTTATCTAATTATTACTATAGCCTAACTCTATTTTATATAGTAAGTATTTATTACGCAAATTAGTTACCCAGTACTTAAAAATTATAGTAGCTTTAATAATAACTATAGGCTTAATAAATTAGCTATTTATAGAATAGCACTCTATTAAGGTAATCTACTTATAGTTATTTACATATAGTATAATAATCTTTTTATTATACTTTATATATATATATATATATATTAGTTCTTCACGACACTAATTTAAACTCTATATTTATTTATATTTTATATATTCTCTAAAAGGACGCCTAGTTTTTCTATCTTAGCCTAAACTCTTTAAAACTAGCTACGTATACTATCTGGTAATTAAGCTAGCTTATAAGTAATATTAATAGACTTAGCTTTAACTTTTTTAAACTTTATATATTTTAAGAGCCAGCAGCTAGCCTAGTGTTTACTTACTTTAAATAAAGATTTACTTTTAGTATAGGATTCTATTAGCAGTGTATCTACTTACTAAGTAATTAATCTAGTATATATACTAAAGCTAATATTATTAATCATGTTAAAAAATTACTTAAAAGTAAGGTCTTATTTTTTAGAGAGCTTTTAGTTTATAGATAAACACATTAAGCAATTTTTTCCATTCTTATAAATATATAAAAAGTATTAATAGTTAAGCCCTTAATCACGCGTGTATGTGCTTATATTTGGATTATTATACTTCTATAGCTTTATAATACCTTCTATAATAAGCTAGCATTTAAGGGCGTATATAGAGATTTTTAAGATACTATTAGTTATTTTACGCAATAGAAAATAGCAGTGTTTTAATATAGATAAGTATAGTAAAAATAAAATTATTATTAAACTTATAATTATTATTAAGCTAGGAGGCTTGTGTTATGTATAGACTTTTTTATAAAAAAACTACACAACAGCCAAAAAGACCTAAGTAGTATAAAAAAAATTATTAATTAATTTTTAAAAAAAGTTAAATAAATAAATATATGTTAAATAAATTATTTTTAAATAAAATTTACTTACTTTTTTTTAAAACTTTTTTAAACTAACTAAACTCTATTTCTACTTAATGTAGTAAAGTTCTTTACTATAATATAAAAATATATTTATAAGAAGTAAATAAACTATTATAATTAAAGTTATAAACTTTTTATACTTTATAAATAGTATTATATATAGTAAAGAAAATAAAATATATATAATAAATAAAAAAGTAAAAGTTGTTTTTTAAAAATAAAAAATTACATATTTTATAACTTGTTTTTTATATAATAAAGTTTACAAAAATTTATATAGTTTACTATTATTTAAATTACTATAAAAGTAATAATTAAATAAATAATAATAATTATAGTATAGTATACTTGTTTTAGTTTAGAAAAAAATTTCTTTATTTTATCCACTATTAATAATATTAATAAGTAACATTTCTAATTAAAGTTATTATTTTATAATATTATTAAAACATTTATTATAAATAAAGTAAGTAATTGTATTTTTAAAATTAATATAATTTGAAAATATAATAGAAAATAAAAATAAATATAATAAAATATCTAAATATATAAATATAAGTGTTTTTAAATAATTATAAAATCTTTATGTTTTTAGTAAAATTATTCAACATATTAATAATAATAATAATATTATTTCTATTTACCGCCTAATTCGGTCCCCCTAATGGGTCCATGCAGGCCAATTCCTTCTATGGGAAAAACTCACCAGTGAGAAAACCCGTAGGCGCGCCACGCTGGAGGGGAGCTGACGCTTCACTATCGTAGCGCTTCATCCCCGCCTTCTTACCTTTCTTATAGTCTGCATTTTGAGCCATTGCGCCTGCGTTTCGCAGACGATCTCATCTCTCTCTTTCCCTTGTTCTTTTTCAATCTCCTACCATTTGTCCAGGCTCCGGAATGGGCGGAAGCTGTCTATTTCCTCAGTAGTGATTGCTTTTGCTACTTGAAACTGAGCAAGTATTCCAGTTTTCACGAACCACCTCGCAACTGCTTGAGCGCTGTCTCTCTGACCTAGTATCCTTTCTAGTCGTTCTGACGGGAATGCTGCTATTAGTTCGGCTCTCTCGAGCCTAGGGCAGTAGAGAAGAATATGGCGTACGGTCTGTACTGGCCAGCCACAGTCACACCATGGGAACTTGCCTGGGACCCCTATTGTTGTTAGCCAGGCGTTGAGGCCAAGGACTTCTGTGCGAAGTAGGAGTAGAGCAGTGGCTTCTGCCTTTAAGAGTCCTTCGTAGAGTGGGATCGTCCAGAGAATCATGTATATATTGTGTATCATACAGTAGAGTTTGCCATAGCTTGCCCACCCAAGCTCCCTGCTATACGCCTAGACGTATAAGTTCCCTGATTTGCTCCTTAAGCCTATCTCAGCGGCGCTGCTACCCACTCTCTAGATAGACCGACACGCGCATCTGTCCTTTCGGGCCATATAGACAGTGTTGTTGGCGAGGGCGTGACCCTCCTCCCATTGTAAAGCCCGCCACATATAAGTGTCTCCAAAAGAACTACGTATATGCAAGGCCGTACGAGTCCACCAAGGGTCCACCCTGGGGCCATCCCACAGGGCAAGTGCCTTGGAGCCATCCATCGCTGCCATTATATGCCACGCCCCGCAATCCCTTTCACGCCCAGCAGATTGTTTCGCGTTACCTATAACCCTCTCGGGATGATAGGCCGTCCGTGTCTTGCAGGAGTGGGCCCTATGATAATTCGACGCCGCGCAACTATCAGTCCCTCAGTCTCTTACTAACTAAGCTTATGTTCCACCGTCTTGTCAAGTCGTACTTAAGTTTGCCTAAGACTAATAACTCGCGCGGTGGCCTAAGTCCGCGGTGCCTGAATCGCTCCAGGTATGAATGGGCTGGCTGCCCGTTAAGGGCTGCGAGCACCACGCTGTTTGAGACCCTCCATTAAGTCACCGTCGAAGCGCACCCGGTCATTCGTTCGGTTGTTAAGTCCGTCAAGAATCTGTCGTTAAGTCTCTTATAGGTGGCCTGGAATTTCGGATTGTTCCTACTCTTGGTGTAACGCACTCTTAGAGCGGCACAAGCACAGAGGTGTCCTGTCGTATTATCAAATCAGAGTAGCTAGCAGGGCAGCTCTTTAGATAATGTGTTAGATGGTTTTTACCTAGTTCCTCTGTTCTTTGGTTGGTTGTCTGTGCTTGGCATTTAAAAACTCTGCTATTCTGACCGCTTTAAGAGTTGAGCTTTCAAAAAAGAGCCCTCTAGTAACGCTAAACGTCGTGCACCAGTAATGGACGCGATCCTCACTATCAGTTCACTCTGGAGAACAAAATGATACGGAAAAGAACCCCCATATGACAGTATAGGTCGAATCGCGATTTTGGTGTTCTTTTTTAATAATATTATATACTGTTTTTAAATAAATGTTACCAAATATTAAATATTAATTAATTTTTTTTTTATAAATTATATAACGTTTTTCACAAGTGAGTGAACCATACAAGCGAGTGAACCACATTTGCCAAGAATTACCTTTTCTTTAATAACTTTACGAAAACTTAATATTATTTAGCTAAAATTTAAAATTAGCTTTTTAGATATTAGATGCACCTAGTATTGAATTTGCATTCTAATGGTCTTACGTAATTATAAGTTATTAAGCTTAGAATCTACACTACTATAAAATAATATTTAGCTATTTATATTTATAATATTACTTAATAATAAATTATAAAAACTTAAATACAAGGTATTAAAGCTTAAATC
This sequence comes from Zopfia rhizophila CBS 207.26, assembly GCA_010093925.1. Lineage (NCBI taxonomy): Eukaryota > Fungi > Ascomycota > Dothideomycetes > Zopfiaceae > Zopfia > Zopfia rhizophila. The sequence goes on along the minus strand of ML994736.1, from coordinate 16,554 downwards.
TATAATATATTAGAATTTTAAAGCTATACTATTAGAAGTTTTTAAGATATTAAAAAGTGGGGGCTAAAATTTCTCCTTACCTAAAGATCTTAAGAACCTACTTATTCTATTACTATAAAAGCATAATATAGTCTAAAATATATATAAAATAGCTTAAGTTTAATATCTATAGTTTCTTATTTAATAGTTATTAAAATATTAATAGCTAAAAACTAAATTTTTAAAAAATAAGTTCTAAGCCTAATAACTTATGATTATGTAAGACTATTAGAATGCAAATTCAATACTAGGTGCATCTAATATCTAAAAAGCTAATTTTAAATTTTAGCTAAATAATATTAAGTTTTCGTAAAGTTATTAAAGAAAAGGTAATTCTTGGCAAATGTGGTTCACTCGCTTGTATAGTTCACTCACTTGTGAAAAACGTTATTATTATTTTAATTTAAAAATTTCTTATATGTTTTATATAATATATTTAGTATTTAAAAAATAAATAAAACTATTAAATTTTATTAAAACTTTATACAAAGTTAATGTTATTATTTATTATAACGTTTTTCACAAGCGAGTGAACCATACAAGCGAGTGAACCACCTCAACCGAGAATCATAACGCGTTAACTATCAACAACTATGGCTCAACAAATCACGACTGAATCTATCCGCAGCGAAGGTAGACTATTGCTAGCTATCTCAGCTATCCAGCAGGATCAAATCCAGACCATGCGACGCGCGGCAGCAACCTATGAAGTCAACAAGACTACACTCAAGCGACGAATTGATGGAACCACTGCACGACGCGATTGTGAGCCCAATTCAAAGAAACTCACGAAGCTAGAAGAGAGAGCTATTGTCCTGCACATTCTAGACCTGGATTCACGAGGATTCGCGCCTAAGCTCATCTACGTAAGAGAGATGGCTAACTATCTACTGGCTGAGCGATGCAACCTGACAGTCGGCGTTAACTGGCCACACAACTTTGTCAAGAGGACTGAGGAAATTGAGACGAAATATAATAGGAAGTACGACTATCAGCGTGCTCGCTGTGAGGATCCTGCTATTATACAGCCATGGTTCAACCTTGTGCGCAACTTCAAGGCGAAGCATGGCATTACCAACGAAGACACGTACAACTTTGACGAGACAGGCTTCCAGATGGGTGTCTCGTTAACTGCCAAAGTTGTCACAGGCTCTGAGCGACGTAGTCAGCCTAAGGCTGTACAGCCAGGCAATAGAGAATGGGTCACAGTCATCCAAGGCATGAATAGTCAAGGCTGGCCAATTCCACCGTTTATCATCTTTGCTGGAGTCTATCACCTATCCTGCTGGTATGAGGACCTACTACCAGGCTGGGCAATCTCAATGAGCGAGAATGGCTGGACAACAAATGCGATAGGTATCGACTGGCTAGAGCATTTCGACATATACACGAAGGATAGGACTGTAGGTGTCAATCGTCTATTGATTCTGGATGGCCATGAGAGCCACGAGTCTCTCGAATTTCAGCTGCTCTGTAAGAAGAAGAATATTCTTACACTCTGCATGCCAGCAAACGCGTCGCATCTATTACAGCCTCTAGATGTAGGCTGCTTTGCACCTCTCAAGCGAGCCTACGGACAGGAGGTTGATAAGCTGGTCAGGAATCACATCTTCCACGTCACCAAGCTTGACTTTCTGCCACTCTTCAAGGCAGCCTATCTAGCTTCGATTACTGAAAGTAATATATGTGGAGGATTTCGAGGTACAGGCCTTATTTCATTTGACCCAGACGTCGTTCTATCTGGGCTAGATGTCAGGCTACAAACACCTAAGCTGCCTACAGAGGCGACTCTATGGGAACCCCAGACACCCAGCAACGTCGCTGAATTAGACAGTCAGTCTACTCACCTACGTAGACGTATTGAGCAGCACCAGAATAGCTCACCTACGTCAATTCTGGAATCACTAGGCCAGCTCACGAAGGGTGCGTCGATGATGTTACACGCTAGCGTCCTAATGCGCTCACAGCTGGCCACCCTACAACAGGCCAATAAGGTCATATTAGAGCGTAGGAAGCGCAAAAAGAAGCGTATACAGAGATTAGGGACTCTATCGCAGGCAGAAGGTGTAGCTATACTAGCTCAGGCTGATGTTAATGCGCAGATAAGGGTAGAATTAGGTTCTAGCAAGAGACGTAGAGCTAATGGCCCACGACAGCCTAGGCGCTGCGGACGCTGCAGGCAGGCTAGGCACGACACAAGGAAGTGTACACAGGTTGAGACTAAGGCTAGCTATCTACCTATCAATTCTGGTAATGATAGCTGATGGTTGTGGGTTGCTATTAGCTGTTAAAGTAGTGGGGGTCGGTTGAGGTGGTTCACTCGCTTATATGGTTCACTCGCTTATGAAAAACGTTATTACTATTTATAAAATAATTAAATTTTAATAAAATTTTATAATTATTAATAACTTAAATAATTTTTTTATTTAGTACTTATATATTAAAAAAAAATTAAGAACTTTAAATAATTTTTATTAATTATATTTATAATTTATTTATATTAATATAATAAATAAATTTTAAGTAGGAATTTTTTTTAAATAAGTTATAAACTAAAAAATAAAATAAAAATTTAAGCTTTTTAATAAAGTTTATATATTAGTACTAATATTACAATTAACATAATTTTATATGTATTTATAAGTAATTATAAGTAATAAAATAATATATTAAAGCTACTTTAGTATTAAAAAAAAATTAAAAAAAAGAGTTAATAAAACTTTTATATAATAACTTAAAAGTAATAGTAAAAAAGTATTATATAATATTATATAACTATAGTAGGTAATAGTATTATATATAAATATAGTATATAACAAGTTATTACAACTAGCAAATAAAATTTGTTTTAAATTAAAATATTTTAAGTTATATATAAAGTTATATATTTAAAGAACTAGTTTTATAAAACAATTTAGTTAATTAATAATTTTTTATTAAGTATTTTTTAGGTAAAGTTTATTTAAAACTTTATACTTAGTATTTATAGTATTTTATAAGTTTTGTAGTAAACGTTGTTTATTAAGTAAAAAGCTTCTACTACTATTAATATTAACTTAGTATTTGTTAAGTAAATACTACATAATATAGTAGTAACTATTAATAATTTTTATAGTAGCTTAAAAGCTCTATAGGTAGTAAACTTAGTAGAGCTAAAGCTTTACCTTATAGCCTTCTTTATCTAGGTACTATAAATTAGTACTATTACTTCAAACTTTAGAGACTAGAGGCTTGCTAGGTAGCTAGGTAAAGTGCTTTACTTAGAACCGCAAATTTTCAGGTCTTAGCTTCTTTTGTCCCACCCAAATATTGTTTTAATCTATCGCAAACTTCAGGCCCGTGCTCGTGCTCGCGCGCGAGTTCTCTAGATAATTCTTTGATTGGGCTCCGAGCTTAGCAAAGGGTGTTTCTTCTCAAGATAATACCTGGGGTGAGGCAGGAGAGGTAGCATGCGCTTTCTCATGGCGTCGAGAAGCGGTAGAGTAATAGATATTAGGGGCGGAGGCACTGGAGGAGGCATGAGACGCGCGAGTAGAGCGTCTTAACAATTAATTTGAGCTCTACAGGAAGTTATAGAGAGGCATGGGGAATGCAACCTTTATTGTTGATAGAAATAGAGAAGCTGTGGGATGGATGTGGGGTTTCTATTGACATGGTATAGATTACTTATTTCCAAAGATTTCCTAGGCAGGTACTCGCTAATTAAGCCCTGTCACACCAAAAATCCTATACAAAGTGTATTACGTAGCGTAACCACAGCCACATGAGCCGTAGGTAACGGCTTACTACTCTAGTACGTTCGTACGGCTCACGTGGTTGCTACGGAACGTACTGTACGGACCGTAGTACGTTCGATTGGAAGCCCTGGGCATAGTTCTCACATGAAAATCGCCAAATCTCATGTAAACGGGAAGAGGAAAAACCAAAGCAGTTGAATTAATCGTAGCTATCCAAAAATAATACTAGTAATCCTGAAACTGCCACTTCTGGTGAAGTGACAATGCATGCATGGTGTTGAATCATGAGATGCGCCCGTCGCTCATTGCCCCTTAGGAACACACAAAATACGCTGGTCCTTCAGTTTCATCCCCACGCACTCGATATTCTTTGTTCAAATTTGCGGTGTTTCCTCTCAGTAAGTTTCAAGAATCCATATTAAGCAGAACTTTTTTTTTTGAACTTTTCTAGATTTGCAGAAGGGATCAATTTGGACTTTTTGCGATGAATGCTTAGGATGTAGCAGAAGCCCTTCTCATAGCAACTCCTATCATTGTTGCAGTGCTTGGAGTATCCGAGGCCTCAGATTTTCTGAAGAGGAACAGGCTTCTTGTACATAGCCTCGAGCACATGTTGAGCATGCTGACCACGCCCCTCCAAATTTATCCCATCCTCACCTAGCTTGCATTTATTAAAAGTTTCAAATAGGGCAAGTATCATGGCTTCTATCCACTTAACACGCTTCTCTTTGTCCTATTTAGCTGCCTTTTGTTTGCTCTTAGCCTTGTTTATTAATAGCTGAGATGGGCGAGGCATAGGGGAGGCTCTGGCATCGAGCTTATGTGCATTGGGTGCATCACCTTAGGCACCAGCAGGATTGCTGCGAGCAGGCATTGGAAGGAGATCTGTACTATAATCAGCTAAAGTGAACCCTGCCAATAAAAAAGAACGGACGATTTACCCTTAGGCAATATCTCAGCCTTCTTCCGCTTCTTTAGGGTCCCTTTTGGGGATGTGGATAAAGGAAGTTGAGATACCACTTGAGATGCAAGCTTTGTCGAGGACCTTGCGAAATCGTTTTTTAGGCCGACCACCAGCCATTGTCAGAGTCAATCTCAAAGAGATAGTATCCTTCAACCATACGAATTAAGAAATAGAAATTTCAGCAGAAAATCATATAAATCACGAAGATTAATATGCGACCTAGTAGAAACTTTTGTTGAGAACGCATTACACAATGTTGGCAGCAATTGGCGATGGGTGATGAGATGAACCACGAAACACCCCGAGATGAGTTCATAGACCACGATAACTAAGGACCTGATCCTGTTGGTAGGCATAAGTTGGCGAAGTTGATTGTTGTTTTTAAGCTAACTAACTACTGACGATTTATATAAGGCTGTCTGCTTATATAATGCCTGCCAACTGCCTTAGTGAATGGTTGACGGCGGCAGCCAGGTTGGCCAAAGCTCAAGCTCTGAGTATTCACTCAGGCAGGCCGACAGATCCTAACTACGTCGAAACTACACTTGCGGAAACGCTGAAGTGTAGAATCAGCAGTGTAGAAGCTCCTGAGATCGGAACGAGGGATTTTGATTATATAACTAACACTCAGGCAATCTACGGTTCTACGCCTCACACTTACACCTAGGGTGCAGGTGGTGTCGAAACAGGCAGTATATCTGCATGAATGGCTACACCGCTTACAGCTGGTCATGTCAGTGCGTCTCAACGAGGTATAACCGTGTGAATGTGTTTTGATAGATCTGGAAGATATCACCTTCGGTAAGAATCCGCGTACTTTAGATTCACGGTGGGCCAGGCTTTTAGAGATACAATCTTTCAGGTATGAATCCGGTAGGCTAGGAATTGCCGCACACCTTCCACTAGGCGAAACTACCATGTCCACGATACCCAATACATCTAAAAGGTATTTCTGCGTCTCATACACGATGTGTGAGGAAATCTGTAAGCTGGCTAGGTGATTGATGAAGAAGAGAATTGATTGTCCGAGCTGAGACTTTAGAGCTGCAATTTATATCAGAGATTGTAGGCAACGACAATTACCGAGTCAGCTAAGCGACTAGATGCTGGAGCCCGGCGGTGCAGAGAAATTTGGGGTTTTCCAATCAAGTCAGTCTTTCTACTGGATAGTTTCGTTTGTTTATATCTATATGGGCTGGAATTCCTTAACACACGTATTCTTGACTGTCCTACCGACAATAATCCTACGGGGTGTTAAAATTGATCTTGCAAAAAGATCACAGCTGTCTGCCTTCTCAGTCTTAGCGTGGTGCCAGTACTTGTCACTACCTAGTTAAAAGATCCTCCTGACTTTTTGAATAGTGTTCTAGTAGCGTCTATAGTAAAGGCATATCGCATAAAAGACCTCGGAACCAGAAGCGACTTTACATGTTAGTCAAATTCGCCCATACATATTCCGGATTGGTAATCGAAGAACAGGGAATATTGTAACCGAGTGCAGGGAATCAATGTAGCAACCCCTAATTAATTAAATGAGTGGAAGACTCGATCTATATACACAATCGAGGTGGATTGTACGTAAGAGCGTACGTAGGAGGGTACGCAATCTGCTGACGCCATGAAGGCTAAAGATGAGAGATGGCGAGAGCACTACTTGATGACAAGAGCGCTACTCGGTGACAAATATTATTACAAACATGATTTGGTCCTCGGTGGGAAATTATCTGATTATTATATGGGCCACGACGCCTATGCTAAAACCCCTTATAGGAGAGGACAAGCGGTCAAATCAGCTGTCCGGGTAGTTATGAATTAAGTCGCCAGAGCCGTCGCACTGGCGAAACTTATGCGGAGCGACGAAACTTGACGACTGTCTCAAGATATCAGACGATATTAGGTGACTCAGGTCCCAAAGCATCGCTGCAAGGGCACTCGAGCGAGGAGAATATACTGCCACCGGCCGATAATCATATAACCGTGACGTCGGAGGTAGTTTTGCGTTCAGAGAGACTACAGAGCAGTGGCGAAGCTATGGGGATGGATCATAATCGTTACAGGGTTGAAGTGGGCGGGAAGAATTGAGGACTAGATTATGGTCACCGCTTTCCTCTGTTCGGTTACATTCCTTGACAGAGGATCTCTATATCTGCAATACATAAACTAATATACTTCTTAATCAGCTACGGTCAGTATCGCCAAGTAATTGAAAGTCAGAAATGCTCCATTCGAGGACGGCTACGAAGCAACGGACATACGCCAAACGTGAACGTCCGCATCAGTTCAGTCCTTGAAAGATTCGCCGTAGAAGATGACATGCCGACACCTGTTTCACAGATTCACGTGATGGTGCGGACCTCTCCTTATTCCTCTCAGTCACGTGTATGCATGGCCATGCTCTTGTGCTCCTCAGGCTGGTATTAAATCACGTGACACCAATATTGACTTCAAACGTGACTCAGAAGTATCCCTTTTCACACGATAAGATTGCAGACTGATCATTTCGAATACGACAAAACCCAATTTTCCGATGGTCTTTTGCCTTATTTCATATAAGCGAGCAGCAAAAAAGGTCAACCCTTCTGCTGTCACTGTTCTGAATGCTTATATAGATGTTGCTCGGTAACATTTCATGTGCTGGATAAGTAAACTCCACGTTATGACAGCATACCTAATGGAGAAACCGAGGTAAAACGAAGTAAAAGGAAAAACCCCGGAAGGGAGGCAGCAAGTAACTTGAATGGCCTATAATGTGACAGAAAGCTTACACCAGTTGAGGGCATTCTGAGGTTCAAGACAAACTATATTCGCAACGAGATGTAAACCCTGCCACCAAGTGATGCGGTTGAAGGGAACGACACAACTCAGATATGATCCCGTTATTCGTGAATAATAAAAGCTCGTGTACCGGAGTAATTTCTTCTTCTATCATTAAATTCTGATCAGCGTAATTCGAGGTCCTTCGATGTTCTCCTCCCACAGCAACTCCGCTCACCAAACCCAGACGAGTCCTTACCTATGCTACAGCATTATCCATCATTCCCCTCCAACCCCCTCACATCCTCAAACAAACCCCTCAAAACACTCCCTGGAACCGCACAAAACCCAAACAAATCCCCCACCCTGATCCTCCTATCCATATCTTCAACCCCGAACTGCCCCCTTCCAACACCTTTCGGGATAGCCGGAACAAGTTCTCTCATCATCTCCCTTAACCCTTCTACTCCACGACGGTGAATCCAATCCTCATCAACGCTCAAGTGCATATACGCACGTCCTCTTTTCCACGTTGTCACAACTAGTCGCAGTTCTCTTAAGCAGCGCATCTTGCTAAACCCAGCCCAATTAAAGGCCGGGAACTTAGTAGTGGCATTATCCTCGGGGCCGAGGTCGATACAAAGACACATCTTAACGATCTTAGAAAGGTCCCAACCGAACGGGATGGCTTTCTTCTTGTCAAAGTCCCGTTTGCTCTCTCTAACTTCGAAAACCGGGGACGCAGGGTCGACAGTGATGACAAATGTGTTCTCTCGATAGACGGCATCCATGGCTTCAGAGTGGAGCTGCCCGTTTACGTGGACCATCGCCGAGTTCGGTGAAATAATCTTAGAGCGTCCTCTCGGGCTCTTTCTCACATCAGGCCTGAACTGATGTCTCGCCTGCGTCCGCACAGAATCATAAACTTCAAACTTGCCATCCGTGTTCTTGCCGAGAACGTAGCTGTACACTTCATCTCGGAGCTCTCTAGGTAAACCTAAGAAGTTGAAATGGGCTTTCCTTTCATACCTGCCTTATTCATCAACACGTGGGAGAAGGAAAATTGGGGAGCGGGCTATTACGTAGTTAACGGCCTGGGCTTTTCGACACGATAATTCTGCTCCCGTTTAAGGCGCGCAATGAGTGCCTCAGCCCTTTTAAGACTTGATTCCCAGGATGGTGTGGGGCGGCGTGCCAGCCCGCGTGTGATTATGCGGGCTGTGCCCCTTGGTCGAGCCATGGGTTAGAGCTGGAGAAGATGGTGTTGGCTGGGGTACAGACGTGAGGAGATGGTTATTTATGGACGGCAACTGTGTGTCAGAGACGATGCAGAACGGGATGCAAAGATGTTATTTTTCTGGCGTCGAAAGTGTGAGTCAACCGGTGACAGATCGTGAAAAGGGATGCCTGATGCAGGCGGGGTACAAGAGTTTTATATCTTGGGTTGAGCTTGGGAAAGGCTGAGCCACATTTAAGGCGTCCCATCACGTGATGCGACGTGGTTACCCGCACACTTGTGTCCCTAGGTCCTGTACGTGGGTGATAACAACAGCATTCGGGATGCTACATCTATTTGAATAGATAAGAATTTAAGTATAGATGATGATGCATATTCAAATTGAAATAAGGCGTGTCAAGGGAGCGCTAGAGCGGAGAGGCCCAAGGGCCGCCAAAAATCAGCATTAGATCGCCTGGGTCCAAACACCCCGACATCATCTCTGTGAATGATCTCAAACCCTCTCAAAATAGGCCAAAATAATCTATTTAAACCTGTCCGACACAGGAACATGTTATACATCCCCTTCCCCAGCCCTTCGCTTCAACTCTTGCCCATCTCCTCCAGCCCAGTTTCCTGCAATAACATAGCATATCGACTAACGGACTGCTATCTAGGCGTTAAATCCAGAGTATTCGGCACGGGACTGAATTCTACCATGCTGATTGCGACATTGAAGACGCTGAGGCCTAGCCGTGTCAATTCTAGTCACAAAGTCTCGTCGAAAAATATACAGGGTGGTTTTAGACGCCTTATCAACACCTAACCACACACCAGCTGACTGCTCACACTCAAGCTCAAAATCCGGTTGGCGAGACAAGGTGCGTGAGCCTGGAGAGGGAGGACGTACTCCCGAAAGAAGCGTGTAGGTATCCTGCGATGACCCGAGATTTTCAATGATACCTTTTGCGGCGATTAGTAAACGGGAGAAGGCTTGGATCATGGGTATCACGCCCCAGAAGTTGACTTCGAGCGTGCCTTTGGCTTCATCGATGGAGAGATCGAGGGCGAGTATGAAACTTAGAGCGCCGGAGTTATTGACTAAATGATTCAGCTTCTCTCCCGTTCTTGCCCCAACTTGACTGCAGCGGCGATAAGGGTACGTGGTGAGACGTCCAGAGGGACGAGGTGAACGCTCGAGTTATCTTTCAGGGAAACAATTTGTGGTAACATTTCGCGCCGTCGCGAAGACTGTGGGATCTCGTTTTGGAATTCTAGGGCGAGCGTGTTGCCGATGCCGTTGGTTCTACTGCCTGCTATGAGAATGGTGTTGCCAGACATGCTAGAGTTCTCCATTGTGAAATGGGAAGTTAAGAAATGTGTGTGAGGAGATGACGTTTGGACATTCTGATAAGGATGATGATGCTATGTGAAGTTTGATGTTGTGATGGTAAAATTTGTGGAGCGCAGATGCGCTTCGAAAATGTTACCGGGAATGGAGCTCGTAGAGATTGAGAGACTGAGCAAGATTGTATTAAGGACCTGAAAATCTAGAGGGCAAGCAGAGGCTATCTACAGCAGAAAAATGCCAAGCCGGCGGATTGTATGTCCGACGGCAGGAGGTCGATTGTATGGCAACAGAAAACCTTCCCCATCATCGCACTGCGATAGTTATTGAATAGACTTCTATCCTCTCTTGATACTTGAGAAAAATTCAAGTTCCATATGTTTTCTTCTGGGTTTCATCATGATCTGCCGTTTAGTCGTGCATCAAGTGTTGAAGAAGCGAACGTAAAATATCCAAATAAGATTTGGGTGTAGTTGGATATAGTTAGAACGAAATGAATTCCCAAGTGCGAATACAACTCGCACATTCAAATTCTTTGGTATTGATATCCATCGGAAAAATTGTGTTCCTGATCGTGCTTCGGCGATGGCAGTCAGGAATCCATACTGCCATGGCATGAGCCACCTCCGATATCGAAAACGGTATCCCGCCATAATTTCAACTCTGACGAGGATAATGTCTACATCTGTACTACAGAGTACATCATCTCCAGCACTCTTACTCGAGGCTTACGCCGTATGTAACTATGAGGACAAGTGGGTTTTGTAGATCTATATCCAGGGGCATGGGTAGAGGGATCACACGTTTGGCAGGAGATCTAAGGCAGAGCTATGAGGCAAGCTGCATTGTCAATATTCGCTTCCTGTGCAAATCCGGTAATTGATATGGGATTAGTAGAACATCTCCCAAACGCAATACCAAAGCGACATACTCTTCGGGTAGTCTGAGCGAAATCAATGGCCTCATCAACGGGCTTCGTCAACAGCAAGGAGACGGATGCCGCCAGGTATAGCTTTCATTGATTGATAAAGCTTTCACTGCTGAGGTGTTTTGGAGCACAATAGAGTAGGTCGAGTGACGTCCATTGCGCAAATCATTCTGTATCACTAAGCATTTGTTTCAGTCCTGGGTAGTGGTGGAATCGATGGCTGCTGCCTTCAATTCTTCTAAGAAGCAGTACACCCACTTGATCTTTCATGAGTGCCATCGATGGGGGTATAAGGAGCGTAATACCACTACATCCAGAGGCGCGGGTGTTTGTCTCCTTGTCCAGTTCTTTGATGGTAACGGTGGGAACCTGCCAGGAATAACCAGCCTGTGTCGCGAAGAATGGATGGAGATTTACACAGAGCAGGGCGATGCATTCGAGGTCTTGAGCTCTGAAGGTTGTTTAAAAGTAGGTGCGGAAAGCAAGGTTATTGGAAACGTGAGGGTAGTACCTGGTAGCAAAGACTCTTACCACCACCGGTCGGAAACACGATGACGGCGCTGTCTCCACCAAGAATTAGGGTAACAGCGGCTTCCAGCTTGAGGAGAAAGCTTTCCAAGCCAAATTGTTCTCTCAGCACTTTGTTTGCAGACGATGCAATGGGTGACGATTTATGTTCAGCCTTGGCTTCCGCTTTCGTCTTATTCGACGCATCATCACCACGACTGTGATCACCATCTGTTGCCGTAAAGCGACCTCCTGCTGGTCAGATATACAAGAGGTCGGCTTAGCGTTTCACTGCTGTATTTAGCTTCTGCTCGCCCTCTAGATTCTCAGGTCCTCAATGCAATCTTGTTCAGTCTCTCAATCTCAACAAGCACCAATTACGGTAACACCATCTAATTCACATTTCCTACATCTCGTAACCGGAACGGTAAATGCGGCAAGCTCTGCTTCTTCATCGGCACCGAGGCACAACGGAAGCTATGAACTGAGCGAGGGCAACGGCAGGAAGATTTTGGGACGCAAATTGTGGTGCACGATAGGAGGATTGTTGAAGCCAAGATGAGTGGAGGTAGATAGAGACGCGAGGTGATTGGGTCGTGATGATTCTGTTGGGCTTGACCATATTGCTTCTTGTAAGCCGGCAAGGTGATAGATGAAACACAGGATTGATTGTCCGAGCTAAGACTTCAGAGCTGCCATTTATATCAGAGGTTGTAGGCAACAGCAATTACCGAGCCAGCTGAGCGACTAGCCTATTTCTGCATGCATGTCTGCACGGCTTACACAACAGCATTGGGTTTATAAGTTGTTTTTGATGTAGGGAAAGCCACGTCCACGATGACTCCTCGGATAGTCACATGCATACTTAAGCAGATCGACAGAGGCGAAAATACCCTAGATCAATTAATATCAAAATGCACTGGAACTATACGACGGCGTGCAGATTAATCGCTAGACATAATAGGTACGAGATCTAAACAATTGCTGCCACTTCTCTCTTTTCAACACCTCTGGAGCTATTGTTGGACGATTTTACAAGACTGCTAAGATATATGGCTGGTCACTGACGGATAATAATTCGCTTTATGAATAAATCCTCTGGACAACCTGAATCTCAACAGCGCGATGGCATCGCGGAGATCGGGAACCGAGATTGCCGAGATATATGACTAGCTGGGTCCTAGCAGTCACAGGCCCAGACACTACTAACAACTTGCTAAGTAATTCGAATGTCTAAGTTTTGGGGCATTCTATTCTAACTTCTCTTGTTTATAAAAATTGGCCTTAGTAATAGTATGAAGATATAGACGCAGAGAGGTTCTTGGATGGTATGTAGAGGTTCGTTGTTCCTCTAAATCTCATCCTGTCCATCAAGCCGCTGAATATCCCGTTTGACTTCTACTTCTTCTAGACTTTGTCATACCTAATCTTTCATTATGCACCCAGTATCTTGGAAGGTTGCGATAACCCTATTATTTATATTCACTCACTTCTTCCCGGGCTTGCTGCGCCGGTAAGTTTTGATCGGTGATACCTTATTTTATTCTTGAAGAGCGGCGGATCAATAAACTTCCTTATGCTATTGATCCGCTCTCTTCTCCCAGCAAACATCTTTGACAAGCCTATCAGAACGACTCTGGCCTCCCGACCACCCGAATATCCCCGAAGGAAACTACGCTCTCTTGAAGGATAATACAACCACTCCTAGATATTAGTTTCATTCCGTCGTTAACGATACCGCCGTTTCCTTCGACCGCTTCGCAGAATGGGGTGAAGGGAGAGTGGCAGGGCTGAGCCGGTAGAGGGCAATTTGGAAAAGAGGTAGAAACCGATCTATATCAATGGATATTGCGGGCTAGGTCACGTTCCTGAGGAGTTTATTTCCAAAGCGCTCTATCCTGATGCCACGATGTGCTACGGCAAGTAGCGAAACGGTTTAGGGGGGAGATCGGCGTATGCTTTTGCCGAAGCTGGCAGAACCAGTTATTTTCATCATCGGGGCTGCACGGGTCGCTTTCTCACAATGCTTAACTGGGATGTTTGTGTCGCTTTCTGGAAGTTTATTTCTTTGTCCTTCGCTTTGTTGTAGTCCTTTACACTTATGAAGGGCTTCTTCCACTAGCTAAGCTCCTTAGTAATAACCATGGATAGAAAAATGCTCTATTAATTCCTAGGAGTTTCTCACAAAGCAAGCACAAATAATGGCTATAGCTATGACCATTGCGTAGACATTGATACTATGGTTACCAAGCCTGCTATTGTATCTAAGGGCGTATTAGTATACATGAAGAGGGTTGCATGTTGTCTGAGGATTTGCACTTCACATAGAGACTTATATGTACAAGATGAATGCCAAGTCAGGAGAGCATCTATCTGACTAGGTAACGCGATAGCGCGGTCTTACAGCTATCATTCTCATAATCCGGAGGAAAGCGTAATATGACAGGTTGTCGATGTGAACCTTGACTGTTTAGCTCAGGGAGGATTAGTGCAGGGATGACCATTTAGCGTCACCAGCTCTTGGGGTTGACAGAAGATCAAATACAACATGTCACCGAACAGCATCGATTGGTACTGCACACTGCACTAGTCCATTGCTACCTATACTATTTCTCTACTGCTTACACTTCGTGCTTGCAACCTGCTTGGCACTCATCTGCCTAGCCACTCATTTGTTATTTAAATCCCTAGATAATACCTCAATTCATGATGAGGTGGCTAATACCTTGATTCTCTGCATTTGGCGAGACAACCCGATCTTTCGGTGTTTAATCAGAATCATTACAACGCCGCTTCGAAATCCTATAAATTCTATGGAAAACATCGATGTGGGGCGTTTTGTCAGGAGTTTAGCATTGACTTACCGATCTTGCCCAGTAAGGAAAACCCGATAATTAAAATATGTTTAGATGTTAATAAATGAAGGGGTCGTGGAGCTCAACATTCATTCGTTCTCCTCTCGTGCCTTTTTCAAGATGTGTCTTGTCTCCCATCCAGAGGTTATACAGGCCTTGGCAGTTAAACGCTCTGACTCCGCAAATGACCATTGCGAGCTACGCATAATGACACTTGTGGAAAGTGGCCCTGCTTTCAAACTCTTCTTGGTAATTATTGTACGTGCACATTTATCACTCAGCCCTAGCTCTTCATAATCTATTTCTTTTTGTAAATCTTATGTAACCGAGCGCACTGGGATGAAAGACATGGCCAACCTGCATTGAAAACTATGGAAGACTATCCTACTTAAATAAAGAGGGTTGCGAAGATCGGCAGGAGACGATCGTCAGGAGAAGATCAACAGGAGAAGATCAACAGGAGAGATCAGTTATACAAGCAATGGTGCTACCTGAGTGGCCAGCACTCGGTCACACTTTAGGTAATGTATATTTTTCCATGCTTCGATTCCTGATGAAATCGGGTTCTCCGATCTGTAAGCTTTTTGGCCCAATTGAGTGTTGGCGCAATCCGCGATTGGCAACCTTGCTACCTTGCATTATTATGTAACCGAGCAAGGGTTCTCATTCCACAATTGGTTTTCATTCCATTATTATTTTCATTCCACCAGGAGATTGCAGATCCTCCCTTGTCAACATCAAAAGGTTAGGAATCCTCATTCCAGCTCATCTCACTCATTATTTAAGTAGGATAGTCATCCTTAGTTTTCAATCAATCCAATCTTAATGACAATCTTTATGAGTACTTCCAACTGCCGAATATGACCTCCATGATTGAGGCTGTGAGGCTATATCGTAGTCGAAGCTGAAAAGTGAGGCAGCAAACATCAGACTTGCTAATAAACAAGCAAGCTTGCTTCCAATTGACTTGGGAACGGATTTCTAGGAGCTCCGTGCACGCACTCACGTACCATAACATAGCCCGTTCTCAAGCCATTTGCAAGCAAGCTAGCCGCTTGCTTGTTATTAGCAAGTCTATTAAACATCTTGAGTCGAGAGATGCGAAAAGACGGTTCATGCAACTTGACTCATCCCGTTGGTACTTTTTGCTTTACTAAGGGATATCACATTCTGCAGTCAGTATGCAAAAGTAGCAGACATTTGTGCACGAAGGTTCCGTGACTCTGGATAATCTTTCTTAAAGGACCCCGTTTTCATGGTGCCTTTTTTGATGTATAAGGAAATGTACGAATTTTGGTCTCGGAGTATATGTCGCGTCCTCCCGGTGGTAATTTTCCCTTATCGGAGCGTTAGGTCGAGAACCAAGAAGGTTAGTCAGATGCGACGCGGGTCTAGAAAGCTGACGGCTTTGTGTAATGGGGAAGGATCAGACTTGTGCGACCTGGTAAGCGGCACTCGCACTCAGTGCATGCACAGATGCATAGAGGCTCAAGCAGCGTCATCAAACACCAGCTTGCAGGAGGTTTTGCAAGCCAAAATTCTATCCTGATTTTAACATCAGCTTCATTTATGCCTATTAAGAGTGGCGCTGCAAGGTGGGTCTAGCTTTAGTGTGCGTTGAGCGGTTGTCATTTTTTGAGGCTATGGCTGACGGAAGAGGCGTGGATATTGAAAAGAGTAAGCAAGGCAAGTGGTGGAGGCGAAGAAAACGATCTCACAGAGTAAGAGAGGAAGATGACACTGGTAAGTGTTTCAGACCGTCAGAGGAGTCGTCGTTCGCATGCTCGCGAAGTCTACATTTAGCCATAGAATTTTAAAGCTCGGCCTCAGTGATTCTTGTGCCATCTCTTGAATAATCCATGGCGTTCACAAGGATTAATAGTAGAAAGTGTTAAGATGTCTATAGTTCATTGCTTTTCCAGCCTATGTTTGAGCACTCTCTTGATCCCATCTTTCACAATTTCCATCTTTGTCAGATCCCTGCCATGTGGGCCGGCCAAAAGCCATGCCAAGTACTAGTCCGAACTCGTGGTGACGCAGCCGTTCCCAGGCGACCCGAGAAACGATAAAACGTTGCACGCATTCGCCCCTGTATATGCGTCTGCGGTGCTTATCCCATGCACTGCCAGAATGGCCGTCGCTGTCTGTGCGCTCGCCAAGAGCAAATGCGGCCAATCAGAAGGCAAGGATTCTGTATTAGTAAGTT